>CABHPH010154904.1:5321-48497 GCA_902168325.1 Peromyscus nudipes
TGTGTGTGTGTGTGTGTGTGTGTGTGTGTGTGTGTGTGTGTGTGTGTACCAGTTCCTGAGGAGCCCAGACCTATAGGATCACCTGGAGTTGGAATTATAGGTGGTTGTGAGCAACCTGAAGTGGTTACTGGAAACTAAACTTGGGTCTTCTGTAAGAACTACAGGTCCAAACGCTGGGCCATGCTCAGGGAGTCCTGCTGAAGAGAAGGAGGGATTGGAAACAGGGGGATCAGGAACACCACAGGAGAACCCACAGAAGCTACTAGCCTTGCTCATGGGAACACATAGAATCTGAACCAACAACCAGGGAGTCTGCATGAGACCAACCTAGGCCCTTTGCATATATATGTAGCTTGATCTACATGTGGGTAATCTACTCCCAGTAATGGGAGCAGAGCTGTTCCTAATGCTTTGGCTGGCTCTTAGGAACCTATTCCTCATGGTGGATTGACTTGCCCAGTCTGAATACAGGGGGAGGTACTTGGTGTTACAGGAGCTTGATATGCCATGCTTTGCCGAAGCCCATAGGAGGCTTGCTTTTGTTTTTGAGCAATTATGGAGGAGTAGTGGGGTGGGGAGGCATAGGGGACGAGTGGGAGGAGATAGAGGAGGGGAGGAGACGCTGTGGTCAGAATGCAAAATATATAAATTAATTAGGAAAAACAAAAGAACTACAGGTGCTTTTAACTGCTGAACCATTTTTCCAGGACTAGAACTGCATTTTTTAAATTTCTGTGTCAGATAATTCACCATCAGTGTATTGTAACACTACTGATATTTCATGTTGGTATTAGATTCTGCAATTCTACTGGTTATTGATTTTAATAGATTTTTCTTTCTTTCTTTTGAGTCATCAGAACTTTCCTTCTCTATGTCGGTTTTGTTATCTGAAAATAGATAAAATCTGACTTTTTCTTTTTCAGTTTGGACCTTCCTTCTCCTGCCCCGGTTCTTCTTGCTATGACTGCTAGCATTTTGTTGGCGAGATACTTTGCTATTAATCGTATGCTGCTCAGTGAGGGGAAGACATTTTTCCACAACTTTATGATTTGATCTGTCTTTCAATGTGTCTCTGGGCTGTCAACTTCACAAATATCTTGCTATTGCTATAGATTAATTCTCCTCTTAAGTGAATAAGAGGTAAAAAAAAATAGTTTGGAGGCAGCCAATGAAAATGACGTCTTTCTTCATAGTCTAAAACTATAATAAGTCTTTTCCCCTGGAGAGTGGTTATGGAGACCGTTCTTGGACAGATTTCAAATAAGTACTTTTACCACCATAAGAAAAATTGTCTTGCACCTTCACTCCAAGAAAATTAACAGACATCAGGACTTAAACCCTGTGAAATTCTGGGAGTTCCTTAAGAAATATAGTTCCCAAGAGTTTCATTCTTTAAACAGCTTTGGGCTCCACAGACCCATTCTTTAGACAGGTAGAGATGGATTGGGAACCTTTTGCCTGGCCTGTTTTCCAAGATTTGGGGTTGTAAATTTGTCCAGCAAGTTTAGTTCTTTGAAAATAACTAGTCTTTTGATTTTTCAGTTTTTAATTGTGACAGACATTAGTGACAACTGAAATGCTTTTTATTTCAGAGATCAAGCTAGAAGTCAAACTACTGTTTTTTCTCTCTAATATGGGGTCTTTATTGGTAGGGGAGGCATAGTCACACATACTCTGTGTACTTCAGTTACCTTCTTGAGAGGCACAGAGCATTTAAATCAGGTAGAAGGAGGGTAAAAATTCAACTGAGAATATACCTCAGGAAAGCAAGACAGGCTGTGTAACGGATTGTTGTGGCTAGAGTTTTCCTGCCTGGCCCACAGTCAGGACAAATCTCTCTCACCTGCCAGTCCCACAGCCGCTCAGACCCAACCAAGTAAACACAGAGACTTTATTGCTTACCAACTGTATGGCTGTGGCAGGCTTCTTGCTAACTGTTCTTATAGCTTAAATCAATCCATTTCCATAAATCTATACCTTGCCACGTGACTCGTGGCTTACCGGCATCTTTACAATGCTGCTTGTCCTGGCGGCAGCTGGCTGTGTCTCCTTCTACCTTCCTGTTCTTTTCTCCTCTCTGTTAGTTCTGCCTATACTTCCTGCCTAGCCACTGGCCAATCAGTGTTTTATTTATTGACCAATCAGAGCAACACATTTGCCATACAGAACATCCCACAGCAGATTGTCAACACTTTTTCTTTTAAAATACCTTTGACTTAAAATGTCACAACGTAACATATTCTGGATGAAGCAGTCAAACCAACGAAATGTTCATTTCGAGCATTGATTGAATGCCTGTTTTGCACCAAGCATCATGGATGATCCTGAGAGTATGAGGAATGACAAGGTGGACATACTTGCTTTGTACATAAAGTTTAAAGTTTAGGAGTGAATACACAATGACAGGCTGCTTCGTATCAATAGTCTGGCTTGAGAGGTAATAGTTCAGGCTAATGAAATGCATCCGTGAACTCTAGAGAGAAGAGTAAGAACCGAAAATTCCAGAAGGGATAAAATATGGAATTTATTTTAGCTGGAATCACAAGAGAAAATAATGATCACATTCATAAAGCACAACTGTAGATGGTCAAGAAGAGAACTACTGGCAAGGTGTTGAGTATTAGCTGAAACCATAGGCATTAATAAGGCATTTAAGGACTGATCACCTCACCTATTGGACAGAGAAGGTGTGGTTACCAAAACTTGGTCAGGCTTACAATTAGAGAATGGGGCTGATTTAGGGGGAGATGTGGTCCTTACTTAGGGAATGCAGCTTCAACCAATCTCTAGCCTGAGAAAGCAGCATTCAGGATGATGTCAAGATTTCTATAATTAGTTGCACACAGTCAAAGGCAAAGGCTAGTGTAGCCTTTTTGAGGACAACACAAGGTATAAATCTAATTTATATACCTCTCCCCATACCATAACTCTTCCATGTTAGCAGTTTCTGACTTGTTCCAAGTACCTGACCAAAGGTTGTACTGACCACTGCTATCAATTTTTGATTATCCAGAACATTTGCCAGACTGGTAGACCCTTAAGCCTGACACTTCCTTACATAAGAAGCACATATGCAGGGTTGTTTCCCACAGTACAAGGGCATTTCTATCATCCCTGTTACCATTGCTCTACCAGAAGCCTTAGAAATGGGCAGGTTCTGAAATTTAATTGGGTTTCTCTCATCTTCTAGCATGAATGTCTTCTTGTACAGGAAAATAATTTAACAGCAAGAAATTGTCAGGAGGAGTCAGGAAAACCTTTCCTAAATTAGTGGGTGTGGAGGAAGCCCTGAGTGAATGACGTCCTGAAAGATGGTGTGGTATTGACAGGGACCAATGCTTCTGCTGTGTGGGAATGGCAAAGCAAGGTGAGGCTCACAGGGATGGCCAAGCCTTGCTCAGGGATCTGATCATGAGTGATGACAGTTTGTGCAGATGGCCAGCATAGATTTTCCTCCTGTATGTTTACAGTCTGAAGACTGTTTCCCTACAGAGACTACTCAGACCTACATTAGATAAACCTGGATTCTTGTTCAGCTGTATATAATAAATGCATTGAGCTTTTAGATTACAACTATTTCTTCACCAGAGAGCCCAGTCTACCCAAACCCAGTTTTTTTAAAATATCTACAAGTTTGTCTTTTCTTTATTCCTTCACTGTCCCCAGGCAGATCCATCCCTGGATCCCTCCAGGGACATAGCTGTGGTGAATATAATCTCCAACAAGAAATCTAGATATTCCAAAGTCCACCAGGCAATGGAATAGAGACTATTAATAGACTATCAGTCCTTAAGTTTCAATGATGAAAACAAATGCACCCCTACTCATATTCAATCAGGACCTCCATGTTCAGTACCTGAAACAGTACTGATTAATAACAGTAGCCCCACTCCTGGAACCAGAGAAACAGCTCCCTGGCTAAACTTGTAACACCCTGTGTTTGCTTTTTTCCCCCTTTGGTTTTTAGAGACAGAGTTTCTCTGCATAGTTTTGGTGCCTGTCCTGGATCTCGCTCCATAGGCCAGGCTGGACTCGAACTCACAGAGATCCGCCTGGTTCTGCCTCCCGAGTACTGGGATTAAAGGCATGCACCACTACCACCCCTGGCCTGTGTTTGCTTTTTAAGCAATATAGATTTTCTGCAAGAAAAGCAGGTAAGTTAAATGAGTTAGAAAACACATATTCCTATGCATTCTGAGTCTCTGCTGCTGACAGTAAAGTCAGCAACGTCCCCCAAAGAATGGGCCTTTGGATTTACCATACCAGAAAGAGGGTACAGAATAGACTCTAAGTTTCTAGGCTTCAGTGTTTGAACCTATTTCATCCAAAAACTATAGATGCTCAATAATGTATGTAGCATGATTGACTATGTTTGTTAAATGTTAAATTTTAAAGTTTGGTTAGATTTGTTTTGTGGTGATATTTGTACATTTTGATGTGAAAAGTTGAAGAAAAAAAGGAAAAGATTTATCTGACATCAATGTCCAAATAATGGTACATAAACCATTACAGAGCTAGACAAATAGGCCAGCGTGTTTTGGAGACTTTTAAAAAAGTTTCACCTGGGAGAAAAACAATGAATCACAAAACATGAATGCAGGCAATTTCCCAGCAATGAAAGTTTCCAAAGGTGACATTTTGCTTGTGCAGGTTTTCAGCACAGATGAAAGTATTCTTCTTTTCTTAAGCACAGGTCTGTTTCTGAAAATAGTAATGGAGTAGGCATTGTACTTTTCTTCGGCATTGAATAACATGATTCATTTCAAAATGTTAAGTATAAGAATTTCATATTAAAGGATGGGCATGCTGTATTTAATTTACACATCTTTGAAAAGAGGCAAGGTGGCACATAAGATAAAACCATCTGGAGTGGGGCAGCTGCCTTCGTCCAATGATCCTACCTGCTGCTCCAAGACACATGGATCTCGATTAATTATTCCATCAGAATGTATACAGTTTTTCTGATATTCTCTGACTAGTTCTAAACAGACTACAGGTTTTTCCCTTTGAATTTTAGACTTTATTTGCTTTCCTGGGTGAACTTTTATTTTCTTTTATATAACATGAGTTTAAATTCCCTAAAGCTCTGAACATGTTTAATTTTCCTTGTGATTCCTTCCCTTAGCACTTTGCATGTTATCTCCTCTTGATATGGCAATAAGTTACTGTGTTTCCTGGAAAAATGAAAATGAGGTATTTGAAACCTTTCATTACAATCTTTGGAACATTGAGTTAGCTGGTTTTCAAGAACAACCTGGTAAACTACTGTAAATTTTAAGTGTTTCAGTGATACTTCACCACTTTCCAGTTTACTAAAACAGTTCATAGAGAAATCTATGAATCCTTTTGTTTACTTCTTATGACCTCTGTCGCACAATGATGTCTTGTCCTTGTAGCAGTCTGAATGCCATTTATCCTTGATAAATGAACTTCAAACCCAGGACCCAAGAGGGCAGGTCACATCTCGAAGACACAGCTAATGGCTTCCACCCAGCATTATGGGGATCTTAGAATGGGAAGAACCTGAGAAGAAATTAATTCCAAGATGGAATTTAGTGTGCATCTTTTATTTGAGAAATACAGGGCAATCTAGGAAAGCTGAGAGAACTGCCTGGCCCACCACTATTCTAACCAATTCTATAGGAAGAGGGAAGCAAGATTGGCAGAAGTGAGGTGGGTCACCTTTCCACCCAGTTTGCCACCATTTCCAGGAGCTTCTAAGCCAAAGCTGGTGATTGGAAGAATCTAAGGGGCTCAGAATGACCTCTGCCCCTTGTTCCTATTGAGACAGTGTCTAGAGGCCTCCTATGGGAACTCTGATCTCTGCCAATAGAATCATGGATTTCACCCTGTAGTTGTAGGTCTCTAGGGTATATTCTCACAGCTACAGTACAAGGATCTAAAGAAATATTTTCATCCAACAAGTCTACTCCTTTGTCAGTTCAGCACACACCCCACTCTTTAAATCATAATTTGTCTTTGTTAAAGACTAGGACAATATGTGTCTAATTAGATGCATCTCTCCAGACAACAATCACATACATCTTACCTTCTACCAAAGTGGAGACACCATGCTGTGTATATATTATATTCACTTTGGGTGATGTTCCAATGTTTGTCACTTACAAGCTACTACTTACTTGCCACATATTAGTTTGTCACTTACAAGTTTTCATATCCTTCAACTTAAATCTGAGCTATAGAGTTATCTATGATGAATACAAGTTATTTCAAACGGGAAGTGAGTTGGAGAATGAAAAAGAAATATCTGTCTGCATATGTTGCACAAAGAGGTGCAAATTAATATGATTAAGTAATCCAGGTCTCATTTTCTCAACTGTTCTGGAGGGTTGACTACAATTTAGCATTTCTTTCTCCTTTGTCCTTCTCTTTCCTTTAAACTCAGTCAGTACCACGGACAGCGACAGGTCCCCGGCCTATTCTGGTTTTGCTTGCACCTTACCATAAGATTACTGTCCAACACTTCCTGTAGGAAATGAGGTACTGAGAAGACCCCAGAGACTCTCAGTTCCCTGTCGTACTACTGAAGCACATCCCCTATCCTGGGGCTGCATTCCAACTTGATTTAGTACTAAGAAATACATTTCACTCTTTTACTGCATGGCCTCTGAAAATGACCCGTGGTTGTTCTTGCAGTCAATGGAAATTAACTTGTCCTCTAGTCAAACCTCTTTGAACCATATGATATATACATTGGGGAAATGTACAAGACTTGATTTTTTTTCTTAAGAAAGCTTGGGGTAAATACAATTTACATAATTTTATTTTATAATTAAATAACCAATGCTTTAAGAGAAGTGTGGATAATATGCTGTATTGACTAGAGCTTGTTTTCTTTCCAAAGATATCTCAAGTTATTATGATAAAACATAGGTCAGAATTCAAATTGTGATTTTTAGTACTTGGGTGGTTTTGGAGGATCACAGTGTCTCTTGGAGATTCAGCTCCATTGTAAGTATATGTGGATAGTCACGCATCCCTCAGAGGGCTGAGAAGAGAAAATGCCAGCCCCAGTCTCTGCTTTTATTGCATCAGTGCTCCAGGTGACACTCAGCATACATTGAAGACAGAATTGGTAGTGGGTCATGATGATAATAAAGATGAGATCAGAAGCATCTTGGGAGCATCATATACTGTTTTCACTTGACTCCCTGTCTGGGTCTTCAGACAGATTTGTGAGCAGAATCTGAGACCCTGAGTCCCAACACTGTGAGGCCATTAGGAAGGAAAAATGCTGAGACCATTCTAAAAACACATTCATAGTGCTATGATCTATTTCATTAGGATGAGAAAATTACCTTGTTACAGCTTATTATAATCACAAGAAACTACATACAGGCTCACAATTTAATAACTGTAAAGAGCAGGTAAAAGTGTACTCTTTTAGAATTTTAACATGTTTTCACTCCAAGTTCCCCATCACCCAGACCCAACATTTCCACACATCCTAATTTCAGTGAACATAATCATAATGGACCATCATTATTATAATAATTGCTTATTTGAGGATTGTACAGAGTTTTGTAATCACTGTGCATGTCATTATTTAGTGTTTGAATCCTTGCTATGGGGTTCACATTATCTAGGTTCTACAGATGAAACTGGAGGAGAAAGGGAATGAGTAATCTTTTTGATCCTTCCCTTCAGTCAGCACTGGTGGATCATGTCATAGCAGACTCTCTGGACACTAACCCTCACCCTAATGCTAACCTAGATTGTCAAACAAGTCCACTAAGTTTCCCTATACAAGGTTTTATATGTTCACCAAACTAAAATTATATAGAGAAAAATTTAGATCTCTAATGACAACATCTCTTCCCCACCTCCCCTGCCTCATGTCCACATCATTCTTTGCACCCAGCACAAGACTGCAACCTGTTTTTATTGGTGTCTGGATACTTGCACAGGACTGGTGTGTGTGTGTGTGTGTGTGTGTGTGTGTGTGTGTGTGTGTGACTTTGTCTAACTACCACTTTTGTTTGGTTTTGAAAGTATCTTAGCAAAGTGAAAATGTGGAGTCAACTTGAATGGCTAGAGCCATTAGAAAGTGTTTGAAAGCTGGAAAGGAAAGAAGGATAAAAGTATCACCTGTAAAGCAACTGAGGACTGTAAGAGATGGTTTTGTGCACAAATGAAAACATGCACATGCACACATGTGTACCCATACACAAACACTTTTATCTTTTTTTGCTATGAAAGATCTACAGTCCATCATCTATCTATATATCCATCATCTATTATCTATCTAGTTTTTATTTTATCTATCATTATTCACTACTATAGTTATATCTTTCTATCTCCATTCAGAGCCATCCGTTCATCCATCTACTTGTTAATACAATCACACTTGGGGAGAACATTCAAAATCTGGGCGCAATTTGAGGTAAAGTTGAGCAAGGGTCACAATCAAAGCTTAGATGTAGGTGGTGTGCTGCTTAGTTTTTGTCAATTTAGTATAAACTGAGTCACCTAGGAAAAGGGAACCTTGGTTGAAAAATGTCCTCTATCAGATTATCCTATGGGGCATTTTCCTGATTGATGACTGATGCATAAAATATCAGCCACTGTGAGTGGTACCACTCCTTGGCAGGTGGTCTGTGTTGTATAAAAAAGCAAGTTGAAGAAACCTTGGGAAGAAGGACAATTATTAGCACTCCTGTATGACCTCTGATTCAACTTCTGACTCCAGGTTCCTGCTTGAGTTTCTGCCCTAAGTTCTATGACAGTTAAATGGAAGTTTAAGCCAAGTTAACCCTTCTTTTCCATGTTGGATAGTCACAACAATGTTTTTTCACAACAGCAAGAAAATTAGGACATGCATGAAGCCACAACAAAATTATCTCTCCAGCATCTAAACACTAGCAAACACTGTTTAATATAAGTGATTTTTGATACACTAACAATTTAAGGTCTCATAATGTCTCACCAATCAGATGTTACTGATTTACTTTTGCAGACCAGATCAGATGTACAGGTTAGTATGATCATGGACATGATTTACTTTTGCAAATGGGGGAAACAAAGGTATAGAGACTTGCTTTGCATCACATATAGACAGTAGCAGAGTTAAGATTTGCATGCAGCAGGTGTACTTTCAAGATGGTGATCTTACCACAACGGCTGTACTTTCATGGTTCTTGAAATCCTGTTTTTCTTAATATTGTATTCACATTTTCCTTTTTCTCAAAGTCATAACCCAGATATGGTTGTGATAGCTTGAACTTTATTTATGTACAGTTGTGCCTTTCCCTACTGAATATCAAACTCAGATAGCTGACCTCTATAACGAGAGATCCTGATCTACTTGATACAGCTGATTTCCCCAGAATTTGGATCTGACTCTGAAAGGACCAACTGGATTCCCAGAAGTGAAAACTGAGAGCTTCCAGAGAAGGATTTTGGCTCTGTTTGCAAGATCCGCCATGCATCATCTCTAGTTCTGACTATTAATCATCCCCTTGGATTTTGTGCAGCATCTAAGAAGTGTTCTGATCAATTTCTTTTATGGCTAAGCCAGTTTGGGGTGCCCTCTATTATTTGTAAGCAAGCACGTTATCTAAGCCTCTGTGTCTCGCATTAGCACTCTTGCATACAGGCTACCTGTCAAACAGCTATGAAATAATAAATATTATTTTGCTAAATCACATACATGTCATTATTCTTTCCTCAGTAAAGGCAAGGCATACTCAAATGTACACGCAGGGCTCTCTAGCTATTTTCATTGTGTTCTGCAGATCATTTGCACCTGGCTGTATAGCTTGAAATCTACTTTGGGTATTTCAATAAATATTTATTTTGTGAAATATACTACTGAATCTAAATCATATGACTAATCCTAAATCTGGACCTCACCAGTGATCAATCAAACTGAAATAACGCTTATTACTTTGACATCTTACTGAGCTAAGCCTTCCAAAACAGGATGCACTTACTTCATAGCTCAAACCATCACACAATTATGGTTGCTAGCAGAAGCACTTAGTTGGAGTAGCAATAATACTGAAGGGAGGCAGGAAGGAACAGTCGTAATTTTGCTTCTGTATTATCTTGCTTATGAGTGTCTTAAAGTCAGAAAAGCATGTTTACTCTGTAAAGAAAAAAAAATTAAGTCATGTTTAATTCTCTTTAAAGGCCAAACTAACTAGTTCCCTAATTAATATTTTTATTATTGTTGTTGCTGTTGTTATTATTATTATTTGATGGCCAATGAGGTGGCTGGAGCTTTGCTAGGCTATTTTCATATCTCTACCATTTTTTTCTCCTTTGTTGTTCCATTAACTTTCAGAGTCATATTTTCTGGTAGTTCATACTGAAATCAACCACTATTAGTACTGTGAGTGCCTGTGCTTAAAGGTAATGATTGCTCAGAAAGAGTCGCTACTTGATATGGGTTGATGGTCTTCACTGTCCCCTCCCCCACTTCTTTTTTCAGCTCATGGTTGGGCAGACCTTATTTTGTTCTTTTGAAAGATTTGCTTTATCTGATGTCTAATTTTTTACAAAATGATGCTACCACCTTTATTTTGGGCCTCTGATTCTTTGTATTGCCCTCAACAACAGGCTAATTAAGCTTGGTTTTCCCTTAGTGCAATGATCTTCTACCAAAGGCCACCTCATCTTCTAGGCAATCTTTGTCTGTGTCCGGAGAAATTTTGCTTCCAATATTCAGAAATAAGAAGAGGGCTACAGGAATCTAGTGGGCAGGGGGTATACTGTTGTTCAAGTTTTTACTCTATGTGGGTCATCCCTAATCCACCCAGCCAGCCATGGTCTACAAACCCATCTCCTATCCAACTCTCATAAGTATCAATCCAGAAAACTGTTGTAATGTTTCTGTGAAGGCAATTCAAAGAGATGGTTATATGAATCCAGTCTGGAGCTGAACTATCTTGGCTTTATCTGGCTCCTCCATTCACTAGCACTGATGACTTTGATGAGTTATTTCTTCTACTGCTTCTATCTATTAAGTGGAGCAATAGCTATCATTATTGTGTAGGTATGTTTCAAAGCTGGGCTGTGGCTGAAACACATAAATGATTCAGCTTTTCTTAAGCTGATACTGGAGGAGGTCTTAGAGGTCTTTTGTGATACAATGTCTAAGTGTCTGTCTAGCTTCCTTTGTGTTTCAAATGAAGACTTGAGCAGAAAAAAGAAAAAAAGTAGTAGCAAAGGTGGACATTTGGCACACTGCTTAAGAGTGTCTCCACCTTCTTTTTTTGTTTCAGGGTTGTTTTTTTATTATTATCAAGTATTATCACAAAAAGGGAGAGAAGGGTTCCCTGAAAGGGTGGCCATTTCTTTGGCTGTCATGGATAATTGGTTTTTCTGGTTGTTGGAAAGGCTTTACACAATTCTTGTAAATCCTAGTCCAGGGCAGTCCAAGGGGTGTTCTTTGTTGATGGGTCTTAAAGTAGACTTTAAGACTCACAGTCATGTGTGATTTTCCTGCCTGGTTGATGCAGAGTGTTTTGTAATAATTTACAAATAAGTTCAGCAAAGCCGAGCTCTTTCCAAAGTTGTTTTTCCAGAAAACTTAAGGAGACAAAATTAATAAGAAGTGAATTTGAAGTAAAAGAGTAGACACAAAGATAGAGCCACAGTGTTTGTCTTAAGGAGTCTTCATGGCGTCAGCCCAAGAAAGCGCACCATTTCTCCCTGCTCAGGTTGGGTGGGACATACATGTGACAAACTGAAGTGATTTCCGGGGCCAGGTAATAAGATATATGACACAAGAGCCCCAGTGTTGGCATTTTAGATGAACATCATGTCTTCACTTATACAAAGAAATACAGTCTTTCTTGTTGCTCCTTAATCATGTGGCATCCAAGTCTTTGTTTTCATGCGAGCCATCACTGCAGAGGGAGAGTTCCCTGCCTTAATTTATACAACAATGTAATAACAATGATGCATGGCAACTGACACTTGGCCTTGAAGTTTGGAAAGAAGCTGTGGAAAATTGGCCAGCTGGAGAAGGCAGGGCTGGCTGGGAAAGACAGCTGATACTCACATTCAGACCATTGTTGGAGCATGGGAATAGTCACCCAGTAGATGCCAATTTCTTTTAAGTTTCCAAAAGAATGCCCAGATTTTGAATTTTTATGTGAACTCCCCCAATATTTAAATATTTAAATATTATATCATTGATAAACTGATGTGCAGATTAAAAAGCAAACAAACAAACATTGTTAAGGGTCTAATTCAGCCCAAGCACTCTCAGTCCCTTACATCTGTTCAATCGTTTTGTTCCTCTGTTCAAATATCCCAGTAATTCAGGATGGGTTCACTCATTCTTCCATTAGTACAGAGTGCTGACTGTGTGCCTGCTGCTAATCTGTTTGAGCTACAACAATGGAGAGCACAATATTGCCTAATTATGGAGCTTATATTCAGGTGAGAAGGCACGATGGAAATAACATACTAGGTGGTGATATGATTATGGACAGAAAAAAAAGATGCAGAGATAGGAGTGCTCTCAAAATAAGAGAGATTGGAGCACAGACCATAAAGAAGAATAGAAATGAATGTTATTGGAATTTTAGAGAATAGAACTCAGAGCAAGTGGCACAGAGTTATAAAGGCCCCAAGGTTCATCTTAGTAGATTTTTGCAGTACCCAGGAGCACATGAATGATAACCAAAGTGAATACCACTGGGTGACTCAGAACTAACCAGTTTATAGAATAGCATTACTCTAGCTTCTATTGAGAATGGACAGTAGAGATGCTAGAGAGCAGGGACACCTGAAGAATAGTTAAGGTGGAATTTTGGCAGTGAGCAAGTGTGAACACACCTGGAGCCATCTCTTCCTTTCGCCTTCTTCAAACTCCCTAGTCCAGGCACAAATTCCTAATAGAATAAGATTTATTGCCGGGCGGTGGTGGCGCACGCCTTTAATCCCAGCATTCGGGAGCCAGAGCCAGGCGGATCTCTGTGAGTTCGAGGCCAGCCTGGGATACCAAGTGAGTTCCAGGAAAGGCGCAAAGCTACACAGAGAAACCCTGTCTCGAAAAACCAAAAAAAAAAAAAATTTATTTGGGGAAATCCACAGACCTGGTATTCTATTTTCTTTTCTAGAATCTTCTAAGTACCAAATCTTACTTTTCTATTGCTCTTCTAGACAGTCTATGGGTTTGACTCTTAGGTTGGATCATACTCTCTTCTTTTTGAACTCTCCTCTACTATAGGAGGCTTCCTTGCTTCATGCCTTCTTCTTTCCCTTATATATCCTTGAGTACTGGAGTTTCTCATCCTAGCATTAGAATGCCCCCCCACTCCTCCACCACTCCACAGTATGTGAATGAAAGGAACCTGCATCTTGGGTGATGTTCATGTCACTCTATCTCTTCTCTAGTAATTGAAACCAGGAAACTATATTTCCTGACTGTTCAGTGACTTCCCCAGCTGTTAGATAAATTTCCTGTTCTCTCAGAAGTATTTTCTCTCCCTTCATTTCCTCATTTCATAAAGGAAGGAGCCTCTGGGAAAAAGCTTGCCAGGTTTCAGATGCTGGGCTCACCACATTCAGTTTGTGGGTATTAAGGCAAGTGACTGAACTCTTCTCCATTTCCTCCTCTGTTATATCGGGACTAATGTGACTCACAAAACAGACTTGATGTATACAAGTTACTTACAGACAAAGATTGTAAAGAACACCTGATGTCATGTTCTTAAAAAAATTCATTTTTATTATTATTGTTAATCTCCATTTACATTTAGGTGTTTCCAAAATTATTAAGTCATCTAATAGATAAAATGGGTGTTCATACTGCTCAGTAAAATGGTGTTTCTGCTACAAAGCATAATGCCAGTGGCTTCCAAAAGGTAAAATATTCTAGAAGACATCACTATTAGGTAAAAGGTACTTGCACTAAGTAATTCTTTTTTATACAAGAGAGAGATTTGACCATGAACTGAAGCTGTTCTCTTTCTGTTCTGACAGCAAGCGTGCAATGCTTAGGAATTTTAGTTGCAAGGGAAACCTCTCCAAAATCATCCCTCATATTTTCATAGTCCATCAATATGAGACAGTTATATCCCCTGAGGGGAAGAAACACAAAGGTGGTAGCAGGGAGGGGAGAAGGAGACTGGATAGCTGTCTATTGTCTTTGTCATTAGAAAAGATAATTAACACAAAATATCTGACTCCTCTTTTTATGGAGAAAGGTGAGAGTGGAAATGACAAGGAGGTGAATAAGTAAGCCAGAAGGAACCAGAATAGCTCAGATTGTTGAACATCTTGTGATGCTCTTAGAGTTCCTGTTCATTTCCCTGCTTTGGGGAATTCACTGGGTGGAAACCTCACATATGAAACAAATACAAGTCTCTCACTGCTTTTTAAAGATTGTAGACAAGGCTGCCTAAAAGCTTGAAGCTCTTTTGGGGTGTATCAAAGGGAACTCCAGTGGAAGAAGAATCACATAGCAAATAGTTGTTTTAATAGCTATTTTAAAATGTATCATTTAAAATTATAATCTTCATTTCACCCTTCCCTTTCCTCCTTCCAACTCACTCCACGCACCACTAACCAAGATCTCTTTTAAATTCATAACCTCTTTTTCTTTAAGTTTTGTATGACACACAAGCATCTAAATACATTAGTACAATATACATGTCCTTAAATTTTGCATATGTGTGTTCTCAGGACTGACCATTTGGTACCGGATAACCAATTAGTGTGCAAGAGCACACCCTGGAGAAGACTGTTTCTCCTCCTCTCAGCATTCCTCAGTTATCTGTAGTTCTTTGTAAAGCATTAAAGCCTCTTGAGCTTTCCCAAGTCCACGTTAGGATGCCTATTGTTTTTGTGCTTGCTTGGGTCCTGTTTAGGCAGCCATGTCAGTTAGGATAGTTTTTTAAGAGTTCTCTGATATATTAATTTACTTTGACATTTATCTTTTGGTGCATGGTAATAAAACTCCCTAAATTTTATGGAATGCTGGCTCTGTACCTTCAAATTTCTGAATGAGTCGAGATGGAGACAGATGAGGCCCACATTTGAGGAGATTATGAACCACAGGAAGATATAAGTCCCTGATGGTGGTTCATTTTCTGACAGTGTGGATGGAGCTGACCATTATAAGGACAAATTTAAGGACATTTCTCCTGTGTCAGAATGTGACAGGAACAATCTTTATTTTAATTAAGAAATACACTTTAGATTTATGTCTTTTATGTGTATAAGTGTTTTGATGGGATTCATGTACACCATAAGCATATCTACAGAATCCAGAAGAAGGTGTTGGCTATCCTAGAACTGGAGTTATGGATGGTTGTGATGCTAGGAACCAATCCTGGGTCCTCTGCAAGAACAAAAATTGTTCTTCATCACCGGGCCAAGTCTCCAGCCCACAGCCCATATATAGAGGCTGATCTGCATTTCCTGGAATTCTTCCTTTTAATCTCATATATGTGTTTAAGTATGAGATGTGCTCACATAAACGCATTTATGCCTGTTTAAATGAAACTGTGTCACTAGGGGGAAACACATGGCACATTTGTCTGAATGAGAATGAGCCTGCAGATGGCCATTTCCCAGCTCCAGTGCTCTTCGCGTGGAGGTTCCAGGGTTTCTGTCAGTTCATGTAGACATCTGCTGCTTCCAGTTGCAAAATGCAGTCATTTGGCTCACTATTGTACTGGCATGGTACATCTTCCTCTACGTTGAGTACTTTCCATCTCTGCATGGCTTCCTGTTAAATATTTATCATTGAACAATGTTGAAAATTAGGTGAGACTTTGCATCCAACTAAGACACAAATATGTCATGCTGTGTCCCTCCTCTAATTAAACATCTAAAACCTGTCCCCATAATGCTCCAATAAAGACCACAAAGAAACAAGAGCCTCTTGATTAGGCCAGTCTGTGTTCCAATGTTATTACAAAAATACATTTTTAAAAAGCTCAGCAAAAAACAAATACTATTATGAACCTTTCTCTGTCTCTCTCTTTTAATTCTTTGGTGACATGTCAGTTACTTTTGCATCAAAGCAGGGTGTAAATGAGGTGATAGACTCATTAGAACTAATTTGCTTATTTGATTGGTTCTTTACTTCTTGATTTGCTGAGGTTGGTAGCAGATGACAAAGTATATTAGACATGTGAAAATGTTTGATCAAATAGAGGTTTGCCTTAGACGAAGTTGAAAAACAAAAGATCATATTCTGAGACTGGCTTTTGTTCTGCATGTTTACCAGTCCGAGCACCCAGGTTCTCAACAAGAAAGCATGCCTGTACATTCTACTGAAGGACAAAATCAGTAGCCTCTATTGTTGTTGATGACTTCTTTTTGGCTCCCTTTCCTAAGAACAGATTCATCTTCTAGCCAAGTAGAGCCATACCTATATCACAGAGTTGTTTGCAACATCACTTTTATGTTCAAATAGTTCTGAAATATTCTATGTAAATACTGGTCTCCTCTCATTTAGGATCTTAGCAGTTGAGGTTCCTGGGAGAAAAGTGGAATTCAGATCCCCCACCGGGGTAGTTTATCTACACAACTCTCCCCAAGCCAGTCAGATGTTGGGAATGTCATGGGGAGAGCAGCCTGCTGTCTTCGGACCCTTCTGACTGCAATATTCTTTCCTGACTTCATTCAGGGTTTCTGTATCCCAGTGTTCTCTGCTGATAGTTTCTGAGATGATGGTCCTATCTCTTTTCCTAGGGTTCTTAACAAGATCTGATGCTTCCTCCAGGATTAAACATTCATGGCACTGTTTTGGCATAAAAGTCTCTAATGACGTCTAGTTTGCAGCCCAAACCTCTACTAACACTGAGTAGCAGGATGAGTTTTATCTTTCAAAAATGTGGATAACACTGAGGCATAGCTTAGTTCTAGAGTACTCATCAAGCTGTGTGAAGCCTGAGCTCTGTTCCCAGGTCTCAGAAATAAAAACAAAAGAAAATGCCAACACACACACACACACACACACACACACACACACACACACACACACACACACACTCACAAATTCCGATATCTGTATGGTAGCTATTTTCTGTAGGTTACCTCCTTCTTTAATTGTGGGGTTATTCACACATTGGGTATGTGAAGAATGCTAGTTGAATGTTTCCTGACAAACAAACTAATAATTAGGTGGATAAGAAATTGACAAAGAGTGATGAATAAGAATCATTGGCTACATTTTTGTCCCACAAAGATAAGAAGGATGGTCTATGAGAGAATGTACTACCAAATGAATGCTTGAGTATCTTAGTGCATGAAGCTAGCCTAGACTACGTGATTTACTAAGGAGTCTACATTATCTTCTATCACCCTAAGTTTTGTATACAACATACATTCACTAGAAATGCTTGTGGTACTTAGCAACCGTCATGTTTAGAGCAGTCTCTTGTATGTGACATGTACATAGCTACTTGGGAGATGGGGGACAAGGGAATCACGGGCAATGGCTACCTTATGCTGAAGATCAAGTTCAAATATCGCCTGGGTAATTTAGTGAGACTCAGTCTTAAGAAAATAAAAGTAAAAACAGGGTGAGGGATAGAGCCAAGTGGTATGATAGTGTTTGCTTAGATAGTACGGTAGGTATCGTGTGTGAGGTTCTGGGTTCAATCTCCAGTATTGCCAAAAGATGAACAAATAAATAAATTTTCAAAATTACTGATATGGCTTCTGTTGGGAGGTAAAGATGCTAGAGGAAAATAATGGATAGAAATGGAAGTGAAGGTTAGAAGGAACAGAAGCCGATCATCCAGGAGATGAAGAACCGTTCTAGATTCTTCTGTGATATTCAAATCTTGCCTATTATTCTGGGGAGGCTTTTATTCTAGTGATGCCTCATGAGTCTCTGTTTCACCCGCAGATTTCAGCTTCTTGTTGCTCTTATTCACTTCTTCTCATGTGCCCAGCTCTCTTTGAATATTTCCAGAGCAAGGAAAATCAAGCTACTGTATTATGAAAACTTAATATTGGAAGAGGTAGAGGCTGAAGCCTGTGTGATTATCTCCATTCATTCTCTCCCCAGAAACTTTTGAACACCAAATACTCCAGTTTGACAATTAACAGTGGTACTTTTTTCAAACCCAAAGGGGTTTCCTAATTAATCATTTGTTAAAAATGCATCTTTCATAGGCTAGTAGGAAACAAGAGCATTTTTTTTTCTGTTGCAAGATCTGAGAAAGCCTAGAAGGGTAATTCTTTAATGAGGCCACAGGAAGCAATAATTTTCCAGAAAAAGCTGGCCTTGGTATTTACAGTGCACAGTGGCCCCGAGGCTGGAACAACCTCTTGTAGGCAGAAGGGTGATTTTGTGGCTCACAGCACTCATGAACCTTCCTCGCTAGTTCACTGCTCACAAAGCACCTGCACTAAATATTTTTATGCCAAGGCCATGAAAATCCAGGGAGGGCAGTCGCCCTCAAAATTTCTCATTTCTTACCTGCAGTGGCAAGGTCAGCAGGTGGCTGCACAAATGGCTGTGGGATAGATTGCATATGGCAGGGCAAGAAGAAAATAGGGAAGGGATTACATTGAAATGGCATGGAGGTCCTTACAGACTCCCCTCTTGCTAAGGCAATTCAGTGTGAAGAGTCTTCCTTTACAGGTGGTACGCATGGGCTTTTTTGTAAAATTTTGGAAAGCCTTCCTCTTATCCATGCCGTGCTCTGCCTGGTCTCTCAAGAATGTTAACGCATGGCTTCATGTGTCTCAGCTTCAGGACAAGGCTCTCATTTAGTTCTCTCTCATCATAGTGATGTTCCCAGAGTCTACACTTTCCTGGGATAACAGCCTCTGTGGCCTGGGAGCCTCTGTTCTTTCTAAGGTGCAAAATTTAGACCTTAGGTGAACGTATGTTATGAATACTGATTGGTTCTATACGTTAGATTCTTTCCTAATACAGTTGCAGAAGCCACACTGCATGCTGTCTGTGTAGACACAGAACTCATCCCCACCGCGACTTTGTATACATGAGGTAAATACTACCTGTGGGGGAAATTTCCACACAGAGACTCATGAGGAAGGTGGTCCTTTAAAATGTAACTACCAGACTCATCATGGAGGGATCCAATGCTTAGGAGCGCTTAGGCACTCAGGACAGGCAGTAGGCTTTGCAGCGACCTCGCTCTTCATGGGTGGTCGTAGAGTTCCCTGTGTCTTTAGGATTCCTTACTTCAGTGCTCAAGTTTTATAGCTTTGCTTTGACTTAAAAACATTTTTCTCCTAGTGTGCTTTACCTTCCAAGTTTAACATTTTTCAACCTTACATTTTAAGTTTCTCATTCTAATTTTAATCCTTAATCCATTTTTCTTTTGCATATTTGACTTTCTTCTCGTATAAGCTCTAGCCTTTTATCTTAATTTTTTATTTTCTCATCCTTAACTTGCTTAACCTTTTATCTCATTGGCTTCATGCACTTTATGTCTTATTTCAAATCTCATTTCTCTAATATTTTCTATTTTAACTCCTAACCTTCTAATTTTTACTGGCTTTCTAATTTTTTATTTTAAACTTTTATTTAAATCCATTTTTTCTCCCACATTTTACTCTCAGTGTTTTACAGTTAACTGTTCACCATAGTGTGTTTTTAAATAATGAAAAGAAAAATGTCTCAATTTTGACTATGTATCTACATTTTCATTGTTTTATGATTATAAGATAATATAGAATGTATATTATACATTCTTTAGATTAGACTATAGAAACAGGTCAGATTCTGAGCATTAGAATTTTCAAAGCAGATGGGCTGATGGGATTAGTAGGAGTCTATCAAAAAGATAGCTAGTGAGGACTGAACTAAAATCTACAGAGTGGGTGCTGTGCTGTCTCAGGTTTGTTAACTGGAGCCCTGTAAATAGAATGACATGCTATATAAACAAGAAGGAGAGGTTGAATCTACAAAGACAAACATCACATCTGTAAGTGGAAGTCTTTAGTGAGGAGTAACTCAAAGAAGGTTTTCCAAGAGTTATAGAGAGACAACAAGAAAGAGGGAGCCCAGCCCAAGCTCTGGGGTCAGCAAGTGTGGAATGATCAATACCTTGGGAAGCTAATGGAAGGAAAGGGTTACTTAGGATTGTTTGTTTCATAGATTCTCCTGGAGTGGCCTCAGGACTGGTGAGAGCCTCGACTTCTCTCTGGTTATTAAGAATCTTCCCAGAATTCAGGGTAGAGTTGGAGAAGTCAGGAAGCCTTCCCTATATCTTCTTCTTTGTAACTGTCTTTGGGACTGTGACATATTTGGGGACAACATATTCTGAATCTTGAGAGTGAAGTGGCTTCAAATATTAAAGTATGAACAAGTTTGACAAAAGTGACTAGTATTTTAAATGAATGGATTCATGGGAGGGTATTGGTCTTTTTATTTTTTTTCATATCTTAAAGATTGTTAATGGCTTTTAGAAAGGCTATTTTGGTGGAATGGTAGAAATAAAATGCTGATTAGAGTTGTTTCCAGAAAGAAATTTAGGGAAAAACCAAAGAAAAGTCTTCTGTTTATCTACTCTGAGTTCTACCTGTTGTCCCAAGAGTGCTAACACACCATTTGATGTGTTTCAGCTTCAGAAAAACGAGTCTTTCATTTAGTGATCTCTCCTCTTAGAATAATGCTCCTGGCTCTACGCTTTCCCAGCTCTATCAGCCTCTGAGGTCTTGAAGCCTCCATTGACAGTGGTATAGAAAGGTGTGTTCTTTGCATGAACACAAACCCAGGGTTGATCTCTAGCGTTACAAAAACCCAAACAAGATAGAGTATAAAATCACAAGTCATATAGTTCACTATTTTTTTTCTTTCTTTTTGAGACAGGGTTTCTCTGTGTAGTTTTGGTGCCTGTCCTGGATCTTGCTCTGTAGACCAGTGTGGTGATATTGTATTCCCCAATATATTGTGTACCCCAATAAGCTTATCTAAGGTCAGAGAACAGAACAGCCACTAGGTATAGAGGCCAGAAAATGGTGGCACACACACCTTTAATCCTAGCATTCAAGAGGCAGAGATCAGTCTGGATCTCTGTGGGTTTAAAGCCACACTGGAAACAGACAGGCATGGCAACACACACTTTTAATCCCAGGAAGTGAAGGCAGAAAGCAGAAAGGTATATAAGGTATGAGGACCAGGAACTAGAGCCTGGTTAAGCTTTTAGGCTTTTGAGCAGCAGATCAGCTAAGATCCGTTTGGATGAGGACACGGAGGCTTCCACTTTGAGGAAACGAGATCAGCTGAGGAATTGGTGAGGTGAGGTTAACTGTGGCTTATTCTGCTTCTCTGATCTTCCAGAATTCACCCCAATATCTGGCTCTAGGTTTGTTTTTATTAATAAGACCTTTTAAGATGCGTGCTACATCTGGTGCCCAACATTCATGGTACAAATTCAAGAAAAAGCTACTTGCCTGTGGCCTTGAGGGTCCCAGCTCAGACCTGAGCTAACCTCAGCTGGTTGTTGTGGAGCACACTGGTAGGATTTGCTGAAGAAGAGAGAGGCAGGAAGATCCCAAGTTTCAGGCCAGCCTAGGAGGCTTGCTAAGGAGAAGCTGTGGCCAGGGCTGAGCCACAAAATGGTGGCGGTGGGACCATAGAGGCAGAGGCTGCTGCACCGAGTTGCTGGTTCCTTCTCATCATGTTGGTGACTGCGGTGATGCTGCTACCTGGGACAAACGGTTTACTGCTACTTGTTCAGAGAAGAATTGCCTGGACCATCGTGTTACAAGAAAGCATTGACAAAGGTCAGTTTGGAAAAGTTTGGCAAGACAAATGGTGGGGAGAAATTGCTGTGAAGATTTTCTCTTCTAGGGAAGAATGATCATGATTGAGAGACAGACATTTATCAGACTGTGATTGCTCCAAACCACAGAAGAGGCACACACACACACACACACACACACACCAAAAAAAGCAAAAAAATTCTGCCGGGAACCATGACCCATGACCATGCCTAACAGCAACTTTGAAATCTTCAAAAGGATGATGAGACCCCACAATGATGATTCCACATGGACTATGGTAAAGCCATTAAGGTGATTTACACCATGGAAAGATCGGCTTTGGATTACAAACTGTTCAGGACAATTTGGAGATGGCTAGCTGATCCAGATTCACAGATAACTTGAGCAAGGACTTGAGACAAGCCCTACATTTTACCTTTATGCAGAGACTGGACAACTGATACAGCTAACTCTCCCAGGACTTGACAATTAACCCAAAAATTTTCTTTTCAGGATTCCCTAAAAATGTCTTCACTCCCAGAAAGGAGGAAGTAATTTTAAGAAAATGATGTCCACATTCCCAAGAGGTGGGGTAGGTGTTTTTTGGTTGCTCAATGGCTTATGGATAATTGTTATTGTTTACGATGGTTGGTTACAAGTTGTTAATTGTTAATGGTTTAAAGAAAAAGGCTAAACAAAGGAGATTAGATGCAGGGTTCTTGCTAAAAAAAAGAAAAAGAAAAAAGATATAGAAAAGGGTAGATCATTGAATCTACTCTGAAAAAAAAGGAAGATATAGAAAGGTAAGATAAATGGTAGATTTTTGGATCTACTAAAAAAAAGAGAATATGGATATGATAAGATTAAAAAGGGAGATTATTGAATCTACTTTTAAAAAGGAACTACTTGTTTTAAATAGGATAAGCAATGAAAATTTTTTGTCTGAATTTGTCAAATGTTAATGGACTAGACATTGTTAATATATATAATGGAGTTTTTTTTCTGAATCTATCAAATGTTAATGGACTAGACATTGTTAAGGTAATTCTTGACTGTATATATTGTATATGATTATTGGATATAGTTTTTCTTGTATTAGATATAAGCTTTTTTTAAATTTTAGACAAAAAGGGGAAATGTGGTGATATTGTATTCCCCAATATATTGTGCACCTCGATAAATTTATCTGGGGTCAGAGAACAGAACAGCCACTAGATATAGAGGCCAGAAAATGGTGGCACACACACCTTTAATCCTAGCATTCCAGAGGCAGAGATCAGTCTGGATCTCTGTGAGTTTAAAGCCATACTGGAAACAGCCAGGCATGGTGACTCACACCTTTAATCCCAGGAAGTGAGCCTTTCATCCCAGGAAGTGATGGTAGGAAGCAGAAAGGTGTATAAGGCATGAAAACCAGGAACTAGAGCTAGTTAAGCTTTTAGGCTTTTGAGCAGCAGTCCAGCTGAGATCCATTTGGATGAGGACACAGAGGCTTCCAGTTTGAGGAAACAAGATCAGCTGAGGAATTGGTGAGGCGAGGTTAGCTATGGTTGGTTCCGTCTCTCTGATCTTCCAGCATTCACCCCAATACCTGGCCTCAGGTGTGATTTTATTAATAAGACCTTGTAACAATTTGTGCTACAGACCAGGCTAGCCTTGAACTCATAGAGATCTGCCTGGCTCTGCCTACTGAGTGCTGGGATTAAAGACGTGTGTCACCACTGCCCGGCGTTGGTTTTTTTGTTTTGTTTTTTTTTTTAAGATGGAGTGTCTCTAAATAGCCCTGGATGTCCTGGAACTCACTATGCAGATGAGGCTGGCCTTGAAATCATAGAGATCCTCCTGCCTCTGTCTCCTCAGTGCTGGGATTAATGGTGTCTGTGCACCACCATGTCTGGTGTATTTCACTATTTTTATCATCATGTAAATGATTCTGTTGTTAATGAAATATTGGCATCATAACAGAATTGACAGTTGTTAGGACGAAGGTGTTATTGGAAAAAAGAATATAATGTGTATAAATAGGGTATGACTAAAGATAGCACCCTTTATTGTACGGTAGCAGTGGACCACAGATATAATGAAGAGGTGTATGAAGTAATCAAACTTCATTTCTGTGGTTTATAGCAATGAGCAGTGTGTATACCGCTGTCCTGGCGGTCCACACAGTTTACTCTGTTGAAAACATGTACTATAATAGTAGAGAAAGGAATTTAAGCTGAGTAATGAATGGACACAATGACATCAAGGGAGTATGCATTCCTGTAAAGTTGTAATAGGTTATATGGGTTGTAAGTTTCAGTAAGGTAAGAATGATCAGAGTCAGGCTGCCCATATGGAGGGAGGGAGGAAGATTAATGGTGAAAGTTATAGAGACAAAATACCAAATAATAAACCCTAACCAAGCCAATGCTTACTTGGAGTTTGGCCCCTTAAGACTTCTGATGCTTTTTATAGGCCAGGGGAACCTGATTTATAGTGACCCATATCATCTTACATGGGTGACTAAACAACATGTATTGTCAAATTTATGACATAGCAAAATAATGGAAAGTTTGCACATCTACCCAGTTATGGACCTTGCACAAATGGTCCATGAGAGAAGATCAAGTGATTTCTCTTTGAACTGCTACAAATGTTTTCTACCTGCTCTTAGCTATATAGTCCACTCTCTGGATTTGCAAGCTGCTCTTTGCAGTGTATTTCAATAACTTCTCTCTTTGTCTTTTTAAGTCCTAATGAGTTTTTTTTTTTTACTACCTGTACCACTGGCCTACTCTATACCACAAGGAAGAAACTAGAAAATGATACAAAAACAGGATATAAAAGGAATATAATTATTTATAAAAGCCAATATTAAACATAATTCTGAAAAGTAACTATGGTTAGGGTCAAACCAATGTCACTGGAAGAGAGAAGATGAAGATGAAGAGTATGAGAAGCCAAGCTTAGGAAGCTTCACAATTGAAGCTATTGAAATAAACAAAGTCCTCATGATTAGCTGAACAGAGTAAGACCCACTAGCAAAAACACCTAGCATGTGAGCTGGTAGACTGTACGTTACTCCAGCGATGAGTTGTGGAGGCCTGAAGGATTTCCACAATTTTCAGAGCTAAAGGTTCTCACAGCAGGTGGAAGTTGTATGATTTCAGAGCAAGATGAAGGGTATATGGAATACAATTCCATGTCCATACCCAGGATTACAAATGTGAGAAAGAAAAGCAGCCAGAAGAGTGTGTGAGTGAAGTTTTCTTGCCACTAATGAAGACAATGAATCCAGAGCATTCATCATAGAGCTGGAACCACACATGGCTAAAGAAGAAGGTTAACTATGGAGGCATAGTAAAAGTGTGTCAAGGGCTGAGAAAGGGTGGGAGATGAAGTCATAGTGGAACTATTTCCTTGAGGCAGGAAATGACAAGCCATGACATTACCAAAGCAGAACGTCTGCTGTGGAGACCTACAGAAGATTGGTCTATGGCCATGGACAATGAGGTACATAGCATAATAACTTATAGCTAGTTCTGTGGTAATGGTAATAATGCTTTTAATATTGTCTCCTAGAAGGAGTGATGGGAGTCATGTGAACCTCACCTGAGATTCTAGTCACCACTCCATCTGCTTATCTGTGCGTTGTCTTAATGGGCAGGAGAATAAATAGGAGGCAAAAGATTAACTGGGGTGTATGGAGTCTTCATTGGTGCAGTTTTCACGAGCCCTTGCCCATGCTGTGTGTGAGACTTTTTTGGTAATGCCTTTGAGTTGTCCAAGTAACTCTAGGACACTCATTGGTTCACCGAGCTAGATATCTATAGAATCCTGTTTCTGTTTCTTTGTGTCCTGTCTGGAATGAACAGATACAATATATTATGGGATTGTTATATAGAAAGGCTATGGACTTTTGCTTATTGATTTTGTATACTGCTACTTTGTTGAAAGCGTTGATCAATTCTAAGAGATTTTGTTGCGAGATATTTGATTACACTGTGTAGATATGTCACTGTGATTGGTTTAATAAAAAGCTAAATGTCCAATAGCTAGGCGGGAGGTATAGGCAAGACCTCTGGACAGAGAAAGCTCTGGGAAGAAGAAAGGGGGATTTGTCATCCAGATGCAGAGGAAGCAGGACATGCAGGAGGAGAGGTAAAAGCCACGAGCCATATGGCAGCATGTAGATGAATAGAAATGGGTTGATTTAAGTTATAAAAGCTAGTTAGATACAAACCTAAGCTAAGGGTGAGCTTTCAAAATTAATAATAAGTCTCAGTTAGTGTCATGATATGGGGGCTGGTGGGCCAAGAAAGCCTGCTACAAGATTTCTGGTAGATTCTTTAATGTCTCTTATATAGAATCATATCATTTGCACATGAGGATACTCAGACCTCTTTCTTTCCTATTTGAATATTTAATTTCCTTTTTTGGAGTTATTGTACTAGCTAAAACTTCAAGTACTATCATGACCAAGAGCAGAGAAAATGGTACTCTTGTCTTATTTCTGAGTTTAGTGGAATTGCTTTGAGTTGTCCTTTCATTTAGTATAATGCTTTATTTAGTATAATGCTTCATTTAGTATAATCCTTTAATAAGAAAATACATATTATTTAAAATTTATACACAATATTACTGTAACTCAGAATCACCTGTGGAATTTATTAATATTACAGTTGTTCTGGCCCCATCATAGATCTATTGAATCAAAATATGAAGTGACATCTAAAATTGGAATATGAATAATTATAGTTAAAATCATGTTTTCTTTCAAAGAAATATTTAAACTTTCATAATTAAAGAAATTGAAATACTGATCATTAAATTGTCATGGTGTCTTCTATCCCTCAAGGCTAAGGCTTCTCCTCCCTCTACTCTACATCAGCCCATACAGTTGCTCTGACACCACCTATATCTCAGAGCACATCAATGAACAGAAGATTCACTTTAAGACAGAAGCAAGTTTAATAAGGTCAGCATGTAACAGGAATAAAATATCAATGATAATAATACTAAGAACCACTCTATGAATTTAATTCTACTTAAAATCTTTTAGAAATCTCAAAAATAAAATCTCATACTTAAGAATAGTATTCAAGAAACAAACAAGCAAACAAGCAAACAAACAAACAAACAGAACAGAACAGGACAATGATTGACTGAGATGCCTGGGAGGGAAACAGATCACAGGGCATATGAAGGATCTGGTTTTCCTAGGTTTGTGAAAGCAGGCCTCCTGCCCAGAGCTTCATGGAATCAAAGCCATGTTTTGATTAGGTGTTGATAATGTTTTTTTATTTTAGTTGGCAGAAAACCTAAGAGAATAAAGAACTGGGTTTGTTTTCTGTCTTTATATAATTCCAAATTCTAGTGTTTATAAGTGATGTGCATGTATCCTCACTGATTTACTTTATTAACCCCATGAAAATGCTCATCTTTGCACAATCCATTAAAGAATGTACCATTAAGAAAACTTTGTTCTTCATTAGTTGCTATTAACTCTTCAATTATTCCAAATAAAATCTTTGCAAGTTGTCTTATTGATGATTTTGTTGTTTATTCTAAGGCTGATATTTTATGTGAAAAACAAACAAAAACAATTGCAGTTACTTTGCTCTTTATCCCATCTAACCATGGTATTTGTCACCATGTGGAGAAATCATAGAGGTTTATGGCTGTGCCAAAGTAAAACTTTAGATACAGTAAATTTAACAGAGTTTAAGTGATCAAAGAGTGATGTGTGAATCAAGCAATCAGGAGAAGCAGCAGATACTCAGGGAGCTTTGCTGGACAGAAAACAGAAATGAGGTACAAACATAATTTGATCAGTTAGGGCTTAGCATTTAAACATAACCTGATATGTCAGTTGCCTGTGATTGACTGCAGATTGGCTGCTGTGTTTAACTGACATCCAGTGATAATTTTTCTTTTATTGAGAAGGAGAATGGGGAGGGAGAGAGGAAAGAAAAAACATGAAGACAGTGGGGAGGAAGGTGGGCAGGATCTGGGAGGAGTTGGGGAAGGGAAAAGAATATGATCAAAATATATCGTATGAAAAAAATTTAAAATAATTACGAAAAATAGGCTTTCAGTGGCTTTCACATTAAGCTATATTTTAAGTCATTGACTGAAATCGCCCAGAAATCATCAGGCAAGTTTAGATTTATTTAACAGCTGCCTACTTGTGGTCTTTTGAGCTTGAGATTAACCCAAACTTTGGACACTGATACCAATCTCTGTCACTATCATAACAGACTTACTTTATGTCAGGATAGATTAGCAAGTCAAAATGTTGACAGCCGTTATGAACAATGCCATGAGTTCTTGTTGGTCCAGTTAAAATGAGAGTATTTGATGTTCAATGGGTGGCTGCCCACATACATTGAAGACAGGAGAAAATGTTACACTGAAAATGAGGGACCATTATCAGGAGCTTATTAAAAGACTGAAACCCCAAATAAGCAAATAAGCCCAAGTTGAGGGGCTACAGACTCAGGTATGTGCAGCACAGTGTGAACAGTGCTCTGTCTGAACTCTTGTTAGTTACTTAAAGATGGCTGCTCCCAAAGGAATTCCACTGTCATGACTCATCTCCCTAGGAATCTTATCTAACAGGAAAGATTAGCTCAGATCATAGGGAGGAAACTGGAGGAAGAAGCCACATGGTGACAACTGTCACAGGCTATCATTTATGCTTTGAGGACCCACTCATCCTTTTCCCAAATCATCTACTCTCTTCTAACGTGCCACCATACCTCATCTCCTGTCTTCTTTTAAACAGGCATATAAGCTAAAGCTCACTGGATTTGTACATACTCGCTTTTTTTTCATGTAACACCTCTGCTCATGTAACCCAACTGTGAACTTTTATCCTGCTGATTTCCTAGATCCAGTTATCAAAATATCAGAGGGTTGAAGGAATTTCCACCCATACATAGTCAAAGTCAGGGTTGAGGTCTTTAGGTATAACAATCAAACTGATTCAATTGCTTTTGCCAAATTTAATTTTTAAAATGTCAATTATCCTTTCAACTTTTCTTAGAAAAAATGAAGTTGACAAGGCAGATGGCAAGGCCATAGTGTTCATAGCTGAGTGTGGCACTATGCATCTTTTGTCCCTTCTTTGGGGAGGTGGTGACTATCAGATCTGTGAGGCTCAGTGGCCAGTGACCCTGAGAATCAATGAGTCCAGGTTAAGTGAGAGACTGTCTCAAAAAATAAGATGGAGAGCTGTAGCACAAACTGTTAGAAGGTCTTATTAATAAAAACAAACCTGAAGCCAGGTATTGGAGTGAACACTGAAAGATCAGAGAGACAGAACCAGCCACAGCTAACCTCACCTCGCCAATTCCTGTTTCCTCAAACTGGAAGCCTCTGTGTCCTCATTCAAATGGATCTCAGCTGGACTGCTGCTCAAAAGCCTAAAAGCTTAACCAGCTCTAGTTCCTGGTTTTCATGCCTTATACACCTTTCTGCTTTCTGCCATCACTTCTGGGATTAAAGGCATGTGTCACCATGCCTGGCTGTTTCCAGTGTGGCCTTGAACTCACAGAGATCCGGATGAATCTGTGCCTCTGGAATGCTAGGATTAAAGGTGTGTGTGCCACCATTTTCTAGCCTCTATGTCTATCTAGTAACTGTTCTGTCCTCTGACCCCAGATAAGTTTATTAGGGTGCACAATATTTGGGGGAACACAATATCACCACAGAGAGCAATCATGGAAGACACATGACATTGGACTCTGACTTTCACATGCAGAAGAACCTGTATTCATATGAGTACACAGCAAAATGAACGTGCATATACACTATACACACAGACACAAAAAGAAACCGAAAAACATGATTAAATGTGCTTTCATCTGTGGTTGCAATATTAGCTCTCCTGAATTAATCCTAGAGCAGTGGCAAGACATACCACTGCAGTAGCATGTTCACATACTTCCTACCTCAGTGAGGAAGGAGATTGAGCCCAGTTCTTCCATCAGCACCGCACTAGCTCGTTAGGTACAGAAATATACCATCTGAGACTTTAATTGTTTCCTCTGGAGTATGGTGAGGAAAAACCAAATGTGTAACTGCTAAATATTTTGGTAGTTTTGTAATACCCAGTATTCCAATACTTCCCCTTATTCAAATCTTTTTGTTCTCTCTATGACTGCAGTAAATGCAGTTCTAAGATCTGAAAAAGGACTGGGCATTTGTATAAGTACCCTCTCAAGAGTCCATATTCATAGAAATTTAAATCTTTCAAAGTGTTTTAAAATTTACTTTGTTCTTTGAAAAATCACAGTTTATCTTCATTTTATGATCTTCTCTTCACCCTCCAGCTCCCCCAAGGAGCCTCTCATGACCTCTCTCTTCTCACTTCATGACCTCCTTTTATATTTATTTATTATTTATTTATTTGATTATTTATTTATTTACCCACTTAGTCTAATTAGTATTGCCCATATACACATGAGCATGAGGTTATCTACTGGGGCATGGATAACATTCCAATGGCCACATTCCTAAAGAAGAGTGACTTTCCACCCCCAATTGGTCAACAATTCATATAGGAGTGGTACCTTGGGAGTCTTTCCTGCCTCCATGCTGGGATTTTTAACTGGCTTGACTTTGTGCAGTTTTTAATGCAGGTAACTACCACTGTGAGTTTATGCGTACAATAGCCACGTCCAGAGGACAGCATCCCACAGAAATCCTCCCCATCTTCTGGCTCCTACATTCCTTTTGTCCCCTCTTTCAACAAGTTTCCTAAGCTTTGGGGGGCAGGGTGGTATAGATGTCCCATCTACGACTAAATGCTAACTGTTGCTTATTCTCAGCACTTTGAACAGTAATGCATTTCTGCATTAACCACATCCCACTGTAATAAAAAGCTTCTCTGACTCAAGTTGGGAGCAGCACAAGTCTGTGGATATAAATATAAATATTTAGATGGCAGTTTGACCATATTACTATTTAGTACAGCATCAGTAGGTTCTCCCTTAGGGCCTATGATTTCCATAGTCAAGGATTTTGACCATGTTTACAGTACTGGACAGGAGTCCCTTCTGTGGAGAAGACCTCTAATCCAATCCAGAGAGCAGTTGTTTACTCCATAAATAGTCTTCCCACTATTGTATCAATGGGCACATCTTGCCTGGAAGGGTAGTATTGGAGCATTCAGGGTCCAGTGCTAAAGAAGACCATTGGTATATTTCTTTCAGACAACCTGAATAGTACCTCTGGCACTATAAAATCTGGCCATCAGGGCAAAATTCCTGATCACTTTACAAATGATTTCTGTGTCTTACAACAAAAGTGTGTGGTGTTTTAAACAGTAGGGTCTTACTAGGGCAATGTCAATAGCCTGTTTTGTTTGAGGAGTCTTTGGAGCCTCTCTGAACAATGACTCAGGAATATATAATTGGTTTTAGTTTCCTCTTGCCAAAAATTAGAATTAACCTGAATGGGGAGCTTCAAGTGATTCCCTTAGGAGAGGTGGGAAGATCCATGACAAATATGGATGGCACCTGTCATAGCAGCCCAGATAAACAAAGTCATAGCAGAAGGAAGATTCTTCTCCTTTGGCTTGCTTGGCCCTTCCTCTTGTCATGGGTTGATTTACCTTGTTGCTGATGCTGTTGCTTCCTTTGTTGATATCAAGACCAGCATTTCCAGGTTCCCATCATGGACTACAGATTAGTGGCTCTGAAGGAACCTCTAGTTTTCTGTACCAGGTTAGCGCTGCTGAGTAACTACTGGGCTGTCAGCCTCTCCAATGTGAGACAGCCAACTCCTGAGACATCTAACTTCAAGTACTGAGAAACTACTAGTTGCTCAGCCTCCCAGGTGTGTGACAGCTGTTTCTATTATTTTGGTGTAAGTGATTTAGCAAATAGGTACATACTTCTTCATCTTAACCAGTTCTATTCCTTTGTCCATCCATGACTATATAGGATATGACCTATTCCTGGCAAAGATATTTTTATTTAATAACTCATGTCTTCTTGAAGCAGCATTGTACAGACACATAGATCAAAGGAATAGAATAGGGAACCAAATATAACTCCATGTAACTACAACTACCTGATCTTCCATACAGACACACACACACAAAAATATATAAATTGAAGAAAAGGCAGAGTCTACAATAAATGGCATGGGGAACCCAGATTTCAATGTGCAGAAAATGAAACTATATCCTTACCACTTGTTATCCACAAAATGTGACTCCAATTTTTTCAAGGATCTCATCATATGACCTGATTCCCTGAAAATTTTAAGGGAAAAGTAGGGAGTACACATCAGCTTACAGTCATGGGTATGGACTTTCTAAACAGTACTCTAGTGACTCAGGAAATAAGACCAACACTTGATACATGAGATCATGAAACTAAAAAGATTATGTAGAGGGAGGAAAGTGCCAGTCTAGGAAAGAGGAAACTCACAGAATGAGAGAAATACCTTTGCCAGCTGTACCTGTGGCAATATCTAGAATATATAAAGAATTCACAAAACTAAACATGAGAAAACAGACAACTCAATTAAAAAATGGGTGATGGATCTGAACAGAAAGTTCCCAGAAGAAGAAATACAAATGGTTGGAAACACTTAAAAAGTGTTCAATATCCTTAGCCATCAGTAGAATGCAAATAAAACTTTTTTAAGGTTCCATCTCACTCAAGTCAGAATGGCCATCATCAGGAATACAAGTGACAACAAAATCTGGGGTGAATGTGGGGATAGGGGAGCCTTGTACACTGTTAGCAGGAGTATAACTAGTGTAGTCACTCTTGAAATCCTCCTAGAGGGTTTTTTTAAAAAATTAGAAATAGATTTATCCTGTGACCCAGTTATACCACTCCTGGGCATACACCCAGTGATCTCTATATTTTGTTACAGGGATCTTTGCATATCTATTTTCATTGTTGTTCTATTGATAATAGCTAGGAAATGAAATATACATAAATATCCATAAACTGGCCAATGATTTATGAAACTATCATACATATACACAGTGGAATATTACTCAGATACAAAGAAAATGAAATTATGAAATTTATAGGTGAAGGGATGAAACAAAAAAATATACTGAGTGATGTCATTCAGGATTGGAAAGATAAATTCTATATGTTGTTTTTCATATATTGGTCATAGCTTCAAATCTTTTGTTTTGAGTGTCCAACTTAGAGTATAAATGGAAATCAGGAAAGTATAATCATGCCATGGGAAGGGATTTGGAGATGGAACAGATGCATTTATGGAAGGGAACTAGTAGAATATAAATGAAATTAAAGTAGAGGGGGTGAGAACTGGGGAAAGAGGGTTCCAAGCAGGTAGTGAAGTGATGAGGCTAGGGAAATGATGAGACGGGGAAGATTTAACCAAAATAAAGTATTCATAAATAAAATACTTGAGAACCTATGTTCTTGCAGTCTTAGTTTAAACAGTATAACAAGAGGGGATAGTAGAACATACATGATATGAATAGGAAGAGCATACTGAGAAATAAGGTTTAAATTACATTGATGTAGAAGGGTAGGCAAAGGACGGTAGGGCATGGGTCAACTCAAACCAATAACATGAAGGATTTTTAGTACAAGTACCCAACTTTACTCAATTTACATCTTTTAAGTGGCAATTTTGTCTTGCTAATTCGGGGGCATAAGACACTGTTTATTATAAATATCATCATAGGTAGAATCTTACGTTATATAGTTAATTTAAATTGGGCATATCAGCAGCTTATGCCCTGACTGACTTAGCCCAGAAATCTGCCAAAGCATTTCCTTGGTATTCAGTTAGTTCTTGCTGTGTTTGACATTTGGATTGCAAAAGTTCCAAAACTTCTTACCCAGTCCAATGGTCTGATTTGATTTCTAGGAATTCCATATATTTTCAGAGGCACATATTAATAACACATCCATACAAATATAACTCAAAGAAGATTTAGTAGTTCTTTATTTGCCAATGCTTCCCATATAACAACCTATCAAGACCAACTATTAATATCTATGCTTTATAAAAAGAGATGTGAATCTATGAAAATTTCCATGATTATACCTAGAATCTCAGTTCATTGAAGCTCACAGAAAAGACTTTGCCTGTATGGCAGCAAATACCCAGAATCCCAACACCTGGGAGGTGGAGGCAGGTGATGAATACCTAAAAATCCTAGAACCTGGAAGGTAGGAGCAGGAAGACCATTTATTTTGAAGCCACCCTGAGCTATACAGTAAGACTCTGAAAAAAAAAAGGGCTTAATTTAAGGAAGTTGATCAAAAAATTCCAAAGTTTTAAAGTACTTGATTGAAATGAGATCGTATGCCATATTTATCATAGGTAAAATTTTAGTTTTTCATGTAACCACAGAACTATAACAGGAATCTAACTCTTTGGGTTGACCTTTATGAAGTAACCCTCCTCTCCCATTGCCCAGCATTTGAAGTTCTAAAGAAAAGCAATACCTAAATGATTAGGATGTTAACAGCTAAATACTCTGTACTTGTATTTTCAGATCCTAGAACATCTAGAACATTGTATCATAAGGTCGAAGGTAGGACATAACTCAAAGAAATGTACTTGCCTAAAGAATTACAGGGAGACCTTGTCTTGGAGGAGGTGGGAATGGGGGAAGGGTTGAGGGGAAGGCTAGGAGGTGGGAGGAGGTAGGAGAGGGGGATCTGTGGTTGGTATGTTAAATGAATAGAAAATTTCTTAATAATAATAATAAAAGAATTATAATGCCTCATGTGGTCAAGGTTGATGATAAAGTTCCAACTCAATGAAAAAAAATAGTCAAATGCTTGCACAGCCCACAGCCTCCTTGCTACTTTGCAGCCAGACCCCTTTCCTGTCTCATAAATACCTCTGCCATTAAGTTTCTCAAGAAGGCCTTTTGGGGGGATAGAGCATGTAATTCTGCCATTTTGTCCAAGTGCTGGCCCCTGAATAAACCTTATTTCCTTAATATCATTGACTACCATGTGGTGAGTGGAACAGTTTGGGTCTGCTAACAAAAGTGAAAACAGCAAATTATAAAGTTGCCGTTCAATAGTAAGACCCATAAGGCCTGGTAAAGAGGATACACAGCACAGGGATTCATTTTGTGGCACATAGACTTTGGTTTCTAGGACAGGCACATTTATAAATGGTGAAGAAAAACTAAAGAATTCTCATTAAGAGCAGATCAACACTAAAAAATTTGTGGTTTTAACAGAGAGGCCAAATTCTTGTTTTGCTGCAGTATAGTTTTGATATTAATGCTCAATTTTTAGAAAACCACATTTCATATTTAGTCTTTAACCAGCCTGACCAGACATAAAATTCCCTTTACAAGATTCTTCTTGTAGAAGTTTAAATCAATTTCTTTATCTCTCTTGTGATATATGTTATACTTTGCTTCATTTTCATTCAGAATGAACAGCCATTTAACTTCACTACAAAAACGTCTTTATAATTTCCCTTGAAAATTTATCTTTCATAATTTGTAATATCACTTACTATGAACAGGTCTTGCATATGGAGTTGTTACTATTTTATTTCAAGTTTTAATTAATACATATTAATTAGAGTTTTAGCTCTTAGAAGCCCGATTTCTAGTGAAAACTCAGGAGATAAGCAATTTTGAGCTGTCTGCCATAAACTATGATCTCATGAATATACATTTCATAATTTCTGGAAACATATGCTTGATCAGAGTACAGGTTTTGTGTATGGGGTGTTTACTAACAGACTAAATTATATTTAGCTTCTCTATACCGTATTAAAAAGAAATGCCAGGGTACATGTGCTATAAACTTATGTTCAATGGCATTGCTTTGGTAACTTACAGATTGTTCAGAACTTCCCTGATTATCTACTACTTTGTGGAACATAATTTTCAAGATCTCAAAACACAGAAAAAGATTTTTAAAAACTATGATACATCCATGAACAAACTTCTCTGCCATTGCCATTCATCCAATTTGCTCATCCATAACAATTATGCTTGAACTACCATATCTGGAAACATGACATGTTCATTACTTCTGAAGGCACTTGAAAACTATACACAATGCAGAGCCAGACTTTCAGAATTCTCCTCCATCTGCATAAGCATCAAGCCAATGGAAAGAAATCAACATTAACATTTATTTCAGGAGGGAGTCTGGAGCCACTACACCTAGACAGAGCTGCTCACAAACCATCATGAGTTCCTGTAAAGGCCGATTTATCTTTCTAACAAATCCTTCACATCAAGGTTGCTCATTTTAAGCCCCTGGATCTTTCCCTTTTTCCCTATTCTAGCAGGTAGAGTTAGTTAAGAGGCATACTCTATTTTGTATTGATCTAATTATTGACTTGATTTTTCACTAAAGTGTTACTTGTAATCTCAGCTTTTTGCTTTTGACTTTTCTGTATATATATATATACAGAGAGAGTAGTTTCAGATCTTCTGGTCTTCCAGGACTAGTTGGCCTGCCTTGTTCACCTCACCAAATATGGTGTTTGCACAGGACATTATTTTAACCCCACCAAGGTCAGTTGATTTATCATACTTTCAACAACCACCTGCTTATTTTATCCTAAACCTCTATTTCCAGAGGTAAAGTAGGGTGGAGAAGACAAAGCAGAAAATTTACACACAAAGAGCACAGCACTCTGACATAAGGACAACGTCAAATTGCAAATGTGTAAGAAGGAAGCCCAGCTGAGACAATGGCTAGAGCCAAGGCTTACTGAGTGGGTTTGTCCTTGCCTTCTTCACTATACATATTTCTAGTGACTTAGGTTTGAAGCATGGACATAGTCTTATGAATGGAGATATTCATCATAGCTATCTCACAAATGTAAATGTATCCTCATAAATGTAAATTCATGCTGTGGGATGTTCTGTATGCTGTGAATATGTGTTGCTCTGATTGGTTGATAAATAAAATGCTGATTGGTCAGTAGGCAGGCAGGAAGCATAGGAGGGATAAGCAGACATGGAGAATTCTGGGAAGAGAAAAGCTGAGTCGGGAGATGCTAGCCTGATGTCCAGGGAGCAGCATGTAATGGCACACAGGTAAAGCCACGGAATACATGGCAACATATAGATTAACAAAAATGAGTTGAGTTTAAGTGTAAGAGCTAGTCAGGGGTAAACCTGAGTTAACAGCCAGTTTTAATTAATGTAAGTCTCTGTGTGTTTACTTGGGACTGGGTGGGACACAGAAAAACTTTCAGCTACAAATTCAGCTTACAAAAAGTAGACAGCTTCTATGGTCCAACTTAGTCCTTTTTTAAAGTAGATTGCTGAGTACTGAGTTGAACTTGCTACTGAAAAGGGTGGCAAGAGTCTTTCTAGGAGGTAATTCTTTTTCAATTGTTCTGTGCTTACGATTTTGATCATGGGATAAATATGGCTAAAGTAACAGACCACATTGATAAAAGTACCTAAATTTGATAAACACCTGCTTTTTCATCATCAAGGTAGAAAATAATAAGCAAAAATTACCAGTTCATTTTTGACTGAGGAGGACTAGAGAAATATAGTCTGATTTATCAGTAAATGTAAAACATTTTCTCTTAACAATTAGTTGTTCATCTTTTTAGAGGTTTAGAAACACATGCAAGCCACTTAAAATACACTATCACATATGAGGCATTTATGATCACTCTCTCTCTTCTCCGCAAGCATGTGTATCTGTGTGCATGATGTATACAAGTATATGCATGCATGTACATGCACATGTGCCTACATATATACACAAATACATACATACACACACACACACACACACACACAAACACACACACATCCAAACATACATTTCCTACCAAAATGCCTACAGATGAGCAATTTTGTTGAGGTTAATTATTGCCTGCTGTCACCAAAGTTCCTCTAAGACTGTTTTTGCTAATGTTCAACCATTTCTGTAGAAATGCATAGTTTCTAAGATGAAAGAGTCCCAGATTCCTTGGCGTCCTGTAATCTTGTCTACCTATTATCGGTACAAAATACAGACCTTGTTCCAAAAGGATAAGCCAAATATTTTGAGCCAATTATGAGTGACCATGAAGGGAAAGTCAGGGTGTCTCAAAGATGTTGCATAAACTTTTATAGTCAGATAACAAAAGCAAGTCATAAATCAATGAATTTATACATTTCGTTGATGGGACAGATAGATGGATTATGCCAAAAGTGAGGAATATTCTTATATATGTTTTAGATATAATAGTCTTCGTTTTTTGGACTAGTGGAAGATAGTTGTCTATTAAGCTATTATAAAGCTTTTCCTGAAAGTCAGAAATGTGTTAGGCTGATGTAGAAGTGGGTGATTATTGTGTATTATGAGAAGTAAAGATAGCCCAATGTGACCTTGACTAGCAATTTGCAACATTCCAACTGTCTACATTACAAAGTTCTAATTATTCATCCATTCAAAGAAACTAACTCACATGTGGTTCTTCCAGGGAACTATATTTCTCTTTACTAAAATCAGTCCAGTTTCTCTTGACTCAGTCAGACACTCATGACCTGTAATTGGGTCCAACCACATTAATTATTGGCTCTGATACAAACTTAACCCATACCACCTAAAATTGTTCAAGAAAAAACCATGAAGAGCTCACATCTAAGAGGGATTTGACTTAAGCAGACAACTCACCCTGTTTCTTTAGAGACTATGGGCACAGTGTGCTAGGCAGGGTACTTTAGATTGCCACTTGGTATTGCTGAGGTTCATTGGCCCTTTGCCTTAGATTTTATGTCTAATTCCAAACTGTTAAAATTTTTAGACAATAATGTTTGTGCATGGAAGCCTACCGACTAGCACGAGTCTAGGGAGCCTTGCTCACACCAGAGGCCAGTGGTAATTATGGAGTCAGTGATGCAAATTCTGTACAGAAAGAACTTGACTTTCCATAGCTTGACATTTTCTTCATTTGAACATGGCTTTATCAGATGACCAGCTGTGACTGGCAAACACTAACTACTGTGATTGATTGTGATTTATCTGTCTGTGACAAATACATTCTCCTGGGTTAGGCCTTCAGTTACTCTGCAAGCCAAGCTAGACAACATCTGTGATACATGATTCCAACACAGAGGCATTCTTACACCAAACTTAGTAAAATATACCATCCATTATTGGCCTTGCCACACTCTTATTTTGAGGATATGAGTTGACAGATAAAGGCTACCGCTCAATAGAACCTCTGGTTGCTGAGCTGTCATGTACAACTTCCATCACAACACTGGGGACAACTGTTTCAAACAACATTTCTGATTTCAGCAATTCAAAATTGAGCTCTATGCAATGTTTCTCCTCTGTAACTTGTTTGTTGCTAGCTTGAAATCATGCTTGGACAAAGGAGGACATTATGTCTTCTGTCACAGAAACCTACAAGGTGCTGCCTTCAGTGAAATGCAGATTATACAGGTCTTGTGAGAAAGAATTGAGTTTAAAGAGACATTTAAGAGCTATGAATATATTTAGTCAATTCATTTAGTTAGCTGAGTTTTTTTTCTATGAATTTGCCTTAGAGAGTACATAAGAAATAAAAAGTGGCCCAAATCCAGGCATCAACAGAAAGGAAACACAGAAAATTCAGTAGAATCTGTTTTTAAAATAGAACAACACTAAAGATTTAGCTCAATGGCAGACACTTACCCAGCATAGAAGAGGCCTGAGATTGACCCCACCACCTGTAGAATATGAGTAAATAAAGAATCAAAATAGAATAAAAACCACAGGTGCAAATGTGAATGTTTATTTGCTTGAGAAGAAAATATCTCCACAAACTTCAGGTCAGAATTGCAAGCTGACAGACACTAGACTCTAGAGACTTTTTTTTTAATACTTTGTGTAACCTTATTAGGACTGTATGTACCAGCAGTGCTGAGTGGACATCTCACTAGGACTCCTAGAAAGGCTACTTCCGAGTCCTCAGGAGCTTTCCTGAGAACTAGTGGTGAAGATGATCAGAGAGCTGTGATCTGCCTCTTTAATGTTCCTGGGTTTAAATGACTGTAGTCACATGATCCAAAGGCCATATATGATTTGGGACTTGACTGTAGCAAACGAACATTACATTTCTAAGGAGTTCTGACCTTTCTTAGCTAGCATATCTAGGCTGCCTCTGTAGAGAGAGAGGAGAGAGTGAGGGGGGGAGGGAGACAGAGAGAGAGAGAGAGAGAGAGAGAGAGAGAGAGAGAGAGAGAGAGAGAGAGAGAGAACTTAAGTGAACAAATGTGTCTTTTCCAGATTGTCAACTTTTATGAGAGGATGTCAACCAAAGCTTACCTTAGCTTACAATGAAGAGATAAGACTGCACACTCAGCTGCTCTTAGGTGCTTGTCAGGGAGCTCATGGCTTTAAGCTCTCTGCCCTTGATACTTATCCAAGGCTTGGCTGGTGGAGAGTGTTTACTGCTCACTCTGGAGAACCTGTGCTCAAGCCATTTCTTTGGGAACAAGTGTTATTTTGGTGGTATTAATGATTCCTAGACATGATGACCATCATTGAATTGATTGGATCTGGGGTTATTATCTATTTATTAATTTGGGGTCATTCACATTAGGAAATCACTGACTTTTCAGGCTTCAGTTCTTTCAAATGGGGAGGCTTCTCCTTCTCTAAATGTATTTGTTTTTATTTCCCTCAGAATATGGGCATGGTCCCCACAACTTAAGTACTACTGCTTTCTCATGGAGACGGATTAAACTCCAAAATGTGTAAAACAAATTATACTCTCGTTTTCAGAAAACTTCAATATTCCCTTCAAATCAAATCAAACCCAGGTTTTATAGTTCCATGTTGACTTACAAATGCTCTTAATCCCACTCAGTCCTAAAGCTTCAGGACTGTGGCCCAACAACTGTGTACAGACTTCAGGGCATCCTTCTGTCTTAGATGGCATTCTACCATTTCTCAGACCTGAATAGTTATTACTGAAGGCATAACCAAGTCTTTATAGCTTCTTGAGCACCTTATCAGTTAATTTCTTTCTTGTCCCTCCAATATAAGTGTGTGTGTGTGTTTGTGTGTGTCTACATGTTGACTATGTGTTTGTTCACTGTAAGTTTTCTCTGTATCTGTTCCTCTTGTCTCTTTAGCAGGATTCTGGCTTATGTGGCTCTGTACAAATCATAATTCTCATCTGATATTCTTACACTGAGTGAATGCCCCACTATTACTCAAGAGCTATCATCAAATGATATATATTGAAATGAGTTTTCCTCCATTAAATTGGACACTTGAGGGGGCCTTGAAAGTTATTCAAAAGTTTAGCATCAATAAGATCAGTTACCAAAGGACAATTCTCCCATTAAATGAGTGAGGTAACCTTGAAAAAATAGCCTTGAAACCCCAGTTTGGTAATCTGAAAAGTGAGTGACATACTTACATGTTGAGATTATTCTAAGGACTGAAGAGAGTGTGGGTATAGTGAGAAGTGTGTGCTGGGTCCATGCACCTGCTCTCTGCTTCTCCCTGCTGCTAAGACTGAGATACTCCAGCAATGAACATCACCTCCCATCTGCTTGAGGCCTGTCCCTGGGGAGGTGTACAATCATGGTGATGTATTGTGTCCTCCAATATACTGTGTCTCCCAATAAAATTTGCCTGGAGATCAGAGGGAAAAGCCAGCCACTATATAGAAGTCAGACAATAGTAGCACAGGCCTTTAATCCTATCACTTGGCAGACAGGGATCTGTCTGGTTCTCTGTGAGTTCAAGGCCACACTGGGAACAGAGCCAGGCATGGTGGCACACACCTTAAATTCCAACACTAGTTAAATATGGAGGTCTGGAGGTCTGTACAGACAGACAGGAAGTGACAGAGCTGGGCAGGAAGAGGAAGTGATGTAGCTGGATAGAGAGAGCAAATCAGATGGCAGAACAGCAAGGCATATAGGCATGGGTAGACAGGAAGTAGCTCACTTTTGGAAGCTGCAGAGTTGGTGAGGTGAGGTTAGCATGTGGCTGTTCCTATTCCTCTGATCACTCTCAGGTCCCCCTACTCCATGTGGCTCCATGTTTTTTATTTAATTAGACTGTTTAGAAATTCATCTACATACAATTTACACACCCTTGTTCTTCACATCTAAAGCAGGATTTTCTTTTTTAATACTCAGCCCCTCAAAGGAGTGTATGCATTTTTCAGTATAGCAGAAAGACAGTAGTATGCTCACAGATTATGAATGGAACCCCAGCAGGCAAAAAGAAGGAAGCTTATCAAAGACAAGGATTTAAAGGTTTAAGAGTTCCAGTCCTCATGAGAGACTCAGCCTACCATGAGAAAGTCCTCTGCTTCATACACAGACATTTCCTTTCCAGATTCTTAAATTACCCCATGCTCTTGAAGCTGATGATTCCACGTGCCTTGTTGGTCAAAGACTTGGAGGGAGTGATTAATGAGGGAGAATCTCAAAGTTACTCCTCATTCATTAAAGTTCAGTACTAGGCTCTCCTACCAAGATCAATTCAGTTCACCTACACAGAAGTCAACAGGCAGCCAACTCTTTGGGGCCAGCTTTGCCTTCTAAAAGGAATATTATCAAGCACTGATTTTTTATGCATATATACACACAGCTTTTTTTTATGTGTGTATGAGTAAACTTATTTATATCTATCCGTTCATTATCTATCAAGCTAGATTAAAGATCTCCCAATGTGCCTCATAGTAATGAATTTATTCATAGCAGCCAAGAGTCTGAGCAGGTAAATATAGAAAAAAAAATTTGTGATTTCCCTATATTTTGTCCAGTTAGAGAGATGAAATGTTGTTTTTAAATCTCCCTAAGGCGCCGGGCGGTGGTGGCGCATGCCTTTAATCCCAGCACTCGGGAGGCAGAGCCAGGCAGATCTCTGTGAGTTCGAGGCCAGCCTGGGCTACCGAGTGAGTTCCAGGAAAGGCGCAAAGCTACACAGAGAAACCCTGTCTCCAAAAAAACAAACAAAAAAAAATCTCCCTAAGGCACAGGGACTATTTAAGAGACACAAAAATGTACAATAGCTTCATGGTTCTTTGTTTTTCTAACTCTAGTAATTGTCCCTTTCAAGCCCATCTGTAGAACAGTCTTCTGTGGCAGATGAGCAAGTACCACCTGGTGCCCCGGGTGTAAAACTCTGAGCAGTGTTTCTCATCAACTTTATATAGTCCAAGATATAAGAATCTGATTGCTTTATCCTTTGTATCTTACTGTACCCTTACTCCCTTCTAATTTCCTTCTGCCACAAAGAACACAGATACACTTTTGCATGAGTGTGCACATGCATGGTCATTTTTCCCTCCCTCTGTGCTTTGGGTCCTCACATTTCTAAGTTTTCATGCACTTAAAATGTTATGTGAGAAATGAACTTTCAACATCTTGTGACATGCCCAGGCTTTACCTTAAACTCAAGTAATTGTCTCATGATTAGGAGAAAATAATTAGCCTTGTGGTGTGTTTTGACCTAACATGCTGTTTGTTTCTCCTAAGAAGACTGATGCTTAACATTGCTGTTTATTTGAGCACTTAGCTGCTTGAAATATATCATTTCTTTATGTTAA
>CABHPH010154905.1:0-12674 GCA_902168325.1 Peromyscus nudipes
AATTGATACTGTGGCCAATAGGGATGAAAATTAGAAATTACCATATCCCTAAATAATCTTTTAGAATTCTTTGATTCTCCCATCAAGAGGTAGAGTCCACTTCTCTTTTTGTGTTTGGAGTGTCATAAGTATATACACATCTTACCTTTGATCCAATTAAGCTATTTAACCTTATCCATTTTGAAAGGCACTACTGTTTTGAAAGCATTCTGTCTACACTCAGCTGGTACCTTCAGAACTAATGCACACTGATGAATGGGAATGATCCTGGTAAAAGTTGTAAATATGTAAAGGTAGCTTGAAACAGACTTACTATTCCAGAGATCTACTCCAGGACAGAAATATACCTGACAATCACTGTCCCTTTCATAAGACATACAAGTGAGTGGACATGAGAAACCCTAACCCAGCTGTAGTTTGTACAGTAATCATCAGCCAAGTCGTTAATGACCTGAAGGCTAACAAGACTGTGTAAACATATGTGAATATAGGACATCTAGTGTGGAAAGTTTGCTATTCATTACTCTTAGTCTGTAGCAATTAATATAATAAGCTAATCTGCATGTCACTTTTATTATGAATATAAATGACATTTTTTGCTATTAACACATGTTGACTCAGTTGATTAATTCTATAAGCATTAGATAGGTATAATGCAGGTTCATAAGAAGGGAAACCAAGAAAATACAGTTATGGTTGCTGTTTTTCTGGCCACTTTTTATATTTACAAAACTTTGGATAAGGGCATGAAATCTTCCCATTAAAAAGCTATGTTGGCTGAATCCATATTGATATCCAGGGGCCAGGTTGCATGTGCTGATGCCAAAGACCATGTGTATATCCTTTGTCCATGCTCCCCTGAATGTAAAGGGCAAGGAAACTACTTTTGCAGTGATATGGATGACTTCAGACTCACAGTTGAGAAAGAGGAACATAGAAGGCTTCTGTGACAACTCCTACCACACACACACACACACACACACACACACACACACACACATGCCCTAAAAAGCTAACAGCCTAGACAGAAAATAGCTGAAGAGTACTCTTAAAAAGTGTGATGTGGATGCTGAAATGTAACTCTCCACAACTGAGGACTTCTGCTGAGGGTACAAGTGGGGAAGCACTCAGTTTTCTTTAAGGGCCTGGCTACTGGAAGTTTGGCCATACTCCAGTCAGTATATGGGCAACACAAATTGGACTTGTGTTTTTCTTTTTCTTCTTTTTGCAGAAGAGATCACAAGGCTGGGGACAGATCTGGAAAGACTGAGAAGTGAATATGATCAGGGTGCATGATGTGACATTCCCAAATAATCAACTAAAATATTGTGTTGGGGAAAAAACCTATATTGGTATGCTGGCTGGCCCAGGTCCAAGATTTAAGGGACTAGTAATGAATGAGCAGAAGTAAATAGTCACCATCTGGGTAAAGCTCAGGTGAGCTTGTTTGGACAAGGCTCCAGGGTCAGGTAAATGAAATGGACTTTAATTTCAAGATGCAGCTGTGAGGGAAAAAGTCTCCCTCCTGCATGCCTTGGTGCAGGTATGGGAATGCAGCAATACATTCTGAGATGGGATGGGATGCAGTTGTGTCTTATAGGCACCAGTGGTTCTCCCTTCTGAGGATTCCCATGAAGTAGCCCCTTGGCAAGTGTTGAGAACTGGGAAAGTATTATTAGAGATCGTCTGAGCCAAAGGTGACAGCATGGGAGTTATACTACAAAAGGCATATTTCTGCAGGGCTTATTAGAACATGCTGACTCTCTTTTCTCTGCAACCTGGGTTACCAGGAATGACACTTTATTGAAGTGTTTGGACTGTTAGAGTTTTGTTGCTAAGTATTTAAATTGGTAGAGAAAACATAGGTCAGCATGAAGATCCCGGTGAGAAACTATTCTCTTTGGGCACTGGGGTTCCGTGTATTCTAAAATAACTTGAATTTTCTAGAGTGCATTGAATAGTTTGAAAGGGGTTACATTTTAGTTTTACATTTAAGCATAAAGAGATCAACAATGGGTCCAGCAACACCTTGTGCTGTGACTAACTACTAATTGTAACATTCAGGCAATATTGACTGCATATTCTGGCTGAATTAGTAACCCGTGGAGCATCAGCAAGATTGTGCTGAACATATCTGTGACTGGGGCTACGGCTCTGTAATAAAGCAATTGTATAGCATGTGCAAGGCCTAGGATTCCATTTTCAGTAACACACACACACACACACACACACACACATACACACACACGTGGTGATATTTTATTTGTGCTGAAATGTGATGATATTTTATTTGTTCTTTGATAAATAAAGCTTGCCTAGAGATCAGGGGAGAAAGACCAGTCATTTTAAGTAAACAAAAAGTCAGGCAGCATATGCCCATAATCCAATCACTTAGCAGGTAGGGTCTCTGTGTGTTCAAGACCATACTAGGGAACAAAGCCAAGCGTGGTGACACACGCCTTTAATCCCAGTATCAACCATAGAGACCTGGAGGTCTATACAGACAGGCAGTGACAAGAAAGTAAGGTGGCTGGGCTAAGAGCCAATGAGAGGGCAGAAAAGCAGGGTAATAAAGGCATGGGTAGATAGGAAGTAGCTCACATTTTGAAGCTGCAGAGCTGGTGAGGTAAGGTTGGCTGGTGGCTCTCCCTATTTCCCTGATCTCTCTAAGGCTTTCACCCCTATATTTGGCTCTGTGGTTTGTTTTTTGTTGTTGTTGTTGTTTTGTTTTGTTTTTCATTTTTCTTTATTAAGAAATTTTCTACTCACTTTACATACCACCCATAGATCCCACCTCCTTCCTCCTCCCATCTCCCAGCCCTCCCTCCCAATCCACCCCATATCACCACATCCCCCAAATCAAGGTCTCCCATGGGGAGCCAGCAGAGCCCAGCACACTGAGCCTAGGTAGGTCCAAACCCCTTCCCACTGCATCAAGGCTGTGCAAGGTGTCACACCACAGGCACTGGATTCCCAAAAGCCTGCCCATGCACCAGGGATGGATCCTGATCCCCCTGCCTGGGTGCTCCCCGAACAGTTCAAGCCAAACAACCGTCTTCCATATCCAGTTCTTAGGAACCCACAAGGATGACACCACCTTGGACTGCTGGCAGTGGTCCGGAGGGTACCTGGACTGGTCTACTCTGGTGACCAGTCTAGCAAATATCCTAACTATCATCATAGAGCCTTTGTCCAGTGACTGATGGAGACAGATGCAGAGATCCACGGCCAGCCTCCAGGCTGAGCTCTGGGAATCCAATCGATGAGAGAAAGGAGGGATTCTGCAGGTGGGGAATGTTGAGATCATGAGAGGAAGAAGTGCAGAGATGACCGGCCACACTATTGGAGGCCCATGAACTGTAGACTAGTGGCTGTGAAGTCCCCACGGGGCTGGACTTGGCTCTGTGTTTTTTATTTAATAAGACCATTTAGAAATTCGTCTACACTCTCACACACGTACACACACTCCCTAAAGTTTATATTTGGTTATAGTCTAAATATAGTCTATATATCACTGTAAATAATAATTAGTTAAATGATCAATAAATGACAAATCAATGAATAATAAAATTTATTACACCCAAACATGCTGGAACTGCTTCAAAAACTTAGCAAGATGAAAAAATGTAACTAGTTCCTTCCTCCTCTTTAACTGAAGTCTAGGAGCTCAGCCCAGGGCTTGGTTGTGAATAACTGCATCTGCTTCCATCAGTTACTGGATATAGGTTCTATGATGACAATTACAGTAGTCACTAATCTCATTGTAGGGGAAGGTAAGTTCAGGCACCCTCTCCATTATTGCTAAGATTCTTAGTTATTGTCATTCTTGTGGATTCCTGGGGATTTCCTTAGCACCAGCTTTCTCCCTAACTCCCTAACATTTCAATGGTTCCCAGAGAACGGATCACAGGACCAAGTGAAGTCAAGATCATGATGGGGAAAAACCATAGAGCCAGCTGACCCAAGCTGGTGGGAGCTCATGGACTCTGGTCTGTCAGCTGGGGAACATACATAGGACCAAACTAGGTCCTCTGAATATGGGTGACAGTTATATGGCTAGATCTGTTTGGGGAGCCCCTGGCCATGGGACCAGTACATTTCCTGTGTGCATGAAATGGCTTTTTGGAACACATTCTCTAGGGTGGGATACCTTGCTCAGCTTTGACACATGGAGGGGAGGTACTTGGTCCTGCCTCAACTTACTATGCCAGATTTTGTTGATTCCCCAAGGGAGGCATTACTCTCTCTCTGAGGAGTGGATGGGTGGTGGGATTGGGGAAGGTATATGTGGCGGGGCAGGGGGGGCAAGAGAAGGGGAGGGAGAGAGAATAAGGATTGGTATGTAAAATGAAAAAAAAAATTAAAAAAAATTAATTAATTAAAAAATGAAAAGTAGCTAGTTGGTGAAAAATAATTCATCGTCTTTTTCTAAAGCATGAGGTAGCTGTAGATGACCATAGACAGACCATGTCCACATTAAGATGAAGATCATATCCACTTTAAATTCTTCTGGAGGGATAGCTAACTATGATATGAATGGCCAAGCTTAGCAGGAGTAAGGAAAGAGTGTAAGTCCATGAAGGAAATGATGAACTTTGTCAATAGCTCCAGCTACTCTTTTGTAAAATCCTTTCTCTTGCTTCCCTACTTCTTTGTGGCCCTGCTGCATTGAGTTAGAGTGTTTGAAGCTATTCATTTCTCATGAGCACAGCTGCTTCTCCAAGGCAGGGCTGATTCATTCTTTGCCTTCTTGGTGATTATTATATCATCTTGTTGAGGGATAGTGGCTCCTTGCATACTTGTATATTTGAAGCAAACCAGAAATTTTGATATTTTGACAAATGAAATGAGGCAGTTATCTCTACCAAATTATAAATGAGTAGCTGAGGCAGCCACTATGTGCATGAATATAGTAAAGAAGTTCATGCATGTTATTAGTAAATGTGGATATTTGCTTTTTGGATTTTTTTTAAAAATTGGCAATATGTATTATGACACACACACACACAAATGTAGGTCCATTAGGCTAGTGATACTGTTTCTAGGAATTTATTCCAGGGAACTCATCCAAGAATAAATAAGATTTTAGAAAGAGATATCCAGCCACTGAATATACTTCCCAATGGAAGACAAGGAAGAATTGCATTGTTTTTATTTGGGAGGCAAGGAACACTGGAAGTAACTGTACAGTATGTGGGGAATGTTTGTACTGAGATAATAAGTGAAACATTCTTGTATAATTACATATGTATAATGTCTTCAAGTATGTAAAATTTTAAAATGAGTGCATAAGGATAGACTATGAGTGCATAAGGATAGACTATGATATGCTATGAAAAAAATGGGTCAGGAAGTATTTTACTAGTTATATATTTACTTTATGTTTTCGGGTTTTTTTTATAAGCTTACAAAATATTTCATTTAACAATGGCGTTTCATAGACAGAATGTGTTTGTGTTGTCTCCCTCATCACACCTTCCTTCTCCATGTTGATTTCTTTCCTTCTTCCTGTCACATAACTGTTGCTCCTTCCTCACTCCCTCAACATTTCTTGTCCCTGCCATAGTCTCCTACCTAGTTTTGTAGCCTATATTCACTCTCTCACATACCCTTATTTTCAAACACACGAACACTAATGCTTAGGGTCTGGGTATGAGAAGGTCATTCAATCTTTCTTTTTGAGAAAATCTTACCCCAATGAATTCTTTCCAGTCCCATCCACTTTCCAGAAAGTTTAATAATTTAAATTTTCTTAACAGTTGAGTAAATTCCCATTGGGTATACACCACACTTTTATAATTCATTCCTTTTCTCATGGACATCATGGCTGGCTCCATTTCCTTGCTTCTGTGACTAGTGCAGCAATAAACATGGGCTTATGGATTTAAACTGTAGTTTTATTATGATGAAAATGATTTTATATAAATCAGTTGTAAACTGAATTCCACACAGTACTAAATCTATATTATTCTTGCCTCAAGAATGCTTAAATTAAGGGATAGAGACATATCCAATTATATATGATGTAATGACCCGGTGCATCGCTGCAGAGAGAGAAGGACTGTGGGAATTTTCTAATAGGTCAGGATAGATAGTATGAAATCACCAAAGAGATGTCAAATAAACTGATGCCGAGAGAATGCTTTTCCTCTATCCGAAGTGAGAAGTGTATATCCCAGGGGCGTGTGTTTGAAGAGAAAAATAGAATAACAATTTCCAGTAGGGTTTGGAAGATGATATGGCTAGATACAAATTTCAAGTTGTTCATCTTGGTGACCATGAAAACTCAATGTAGTTCTTTGAAAGGAGAAATACGTGAAACATATTTTTATGAAGGAGGACTAATGATGAGGACATATCTACTAATTTGTCAGTGGATACTAGGTTCGCGTTTCTAAATAGCATCACTTCACCTCATTCTCAGGTTTCTTGGCATGCTTCCAGGACTTCCTTTGTACTGGAGACTCACCTAACAGCTCCCCACATTTAACACTGCAGAAAGAATGCAGCACATCTTTTACATCGGTGAAAACATTTAAATTCCATATTGTCCCACACAAGCATAAATGTGGAAGCAAATTGCCCTGCTTTCATGGGCAGGAAAGGAAATATTACGTATTTCCAACTGAGTTTGTTTTGTGCTGTGTAATCCACAAGAGTCAATCCTTTAACCATTCAGTAATGCCAACCAGCTACCATGAACAGAAAAGGGATGGAATACTGACTCAGTGGTAAGGGGTCTGAGCTTTGCCACAGAGTCAAGGATTTATCCTTTGGAATGACAACAGTATTGTGCATTAACTGCACATGTCATGTCATTTTCTTATCATCTGAAACTAAGGAAGAATTTATGTCTCATCTTCCATAGAAAAGTTAAATTTCAAGGAGATTAATTAGGCAAAGAAAAATTATATATGTGTATGTAAACTTTTAATTCAAATTCCATTACTGCTGTCCTTAAATCCAACTCATATCTGATTACGTATTCTCTGCTTTACAAAAAAAATCTCTAAAATAAATAAAAATATTTATAGAATGTTAGGTTTGACACAGTATTGTATTAATGATATTATTTCACAATTTCTCTCTATCTCTCTAACACATACATATATAAAATATTTATATATGCATATGTATATATAAATATACATATATTTATAATTTGATTCACTAGATAAAAAAATATAGTGTGTGTGTCATGCTCCCAAATTTGGAAGAAAAGGAGATGAATCAGAACAAAATTTTATTCTTCATCTAGTGGGCGGGCTGGTGTGTAAATCAATGTTTGAAATAACTTGATGAGCATGACTGAAGTAATCTATCAGTGAGAGTTGCTATAGTGATTTAAAATGGACATAAAATGATTTATATTATCTAGTGAAAGGCTTGATTTGTACTTAATAAAGAAATAGAAATAAAAAACTTTATGGAGGAAGAGATGCCTATCACATGGATCCACTCTCTGCTATAGCAATTAGCCCTGCTGATTCACGCCCTTAACCAGGCCACGTCCTATGTTGCACCACCTCTGTCAAAAAGAGTCCAACAAAGAAGAGGAAATGCCATATTCTTTGATGAAAATGCAGTCCCTTTACTAAATGGGTTTAGTTCATATGAGCTGACAATCTGTCACTCTGCATCCATTTTAGGAATGGCTAGAAATTATTCTGTTGGGAAAAGCTTGGATGAAGAATCAGTTTTGGGATACTGGTGCCTGCCCCTCACAACCAGGCAGCCCTTTTCAATCCTGGTTGCCATAACAACCAGATAGCACTTTTGGTCCCAAACACAACAGACTCCTTTATGGTGATGATTATTATTAGTCAGTTTGCACTCCAGGCAAAAATCTGATTTACTTTCCCCGAGGAAAGACTCCATATGACAGGCAAAATGTCAGAGACAGAATAATACGGAGTAGAAGTATGGAAGTGCAATGAAATAAAGCATGTATGCGGAAATATACCTTGCGAGCCCTTTATTATTTTTAAATGAAAAGTTGTCAGATTATTCAGCCCAGACTGTGATGTTAACTGTGCCATGCCTGTGAGCTACATAATAGCTATTGTAAAGGTAGTGGGCGTAGATGATAGACGATGGAGTGGTTGATAAATTGTGACACCTGAAAACTCAGAAGGCACATGAATTTTTGACATTATGCCATGTACCTATGGATTGAAGATGAACCTGTAGAAAAAAAAAATGAAACATGTTCCCTAGTACAACGCCCACAGTGAAACATACTTATCTTCCCTTGCACGATTTAAGAATGGGAGAAAAGCAATTTCCCTCCCGGAATACCACAAATGATCACAGTGAGTGTGAATCAGGAATCCAACTTCAAATGTGTTTCTTTTGCTTCTGACAAGAAGAGTCTAAGCAATTTTCCCCTCAAACTTAGCCAAACCATTATTTTAACCTTTAGTGGGGCATGACCTTCAAGCTGATCCAGGAGAATGAAACTTGGAAATCTACTGCATAGGAATAAAACCACATGCTCTGCTCAAGCCAGCAATTTCTATGTGGCATGTTTATCAGAACTGTGTCCCTGCCTTCCAAAACTGTGTCCTTGAACCAGGGATATAAAATGATCCTATTAAGGGAGCGAAGCCAAGTCTGGTCAGAGAAAGCCATTTATTTCCACTGACCCAGCTGGTCAAGTGAATTTAGGTTCAGCAGCTTGGCTCACTTGAGAATCAAGCACTGCCATCGTGCCTGTAATTACAGCAGGAAAGTGATTTCCAGGAATGAACATTGCAAAGGAGTCAAACTTTCCCTGGAAGCATTAGACTTCCAGAAAGCTGAAAAGGTGAATCTGAAATGTGGACTTTATGTGATAGACATAATAAAACATTTCCATTTGTATCCATGGGATTTTTGTAAAACACATCAAATAACTCCAAGTGAAAATGAATTAACATGAGAATTATTATGCATTTGTTTAAAATAGTCTGTGCATTGCCTTGCCGTCTCTAGATGACACTGAGGAATGATTTCTGGGATGGCAAGCCTTGAATACTTGGGATGTCAGCTAGAACAATTGGAGTAGGTAAGAGGGAGTGAGCCTTTCTTCCTGAAGTTTTCATCATCTGGAAAACTCACCGAAGTGTCTTTAGATATAACTAAAGGACTTCCAGGATCAAGTCAGGGTAAATGTCAAAGCATAGGGATTTCTTATTTCTTCTAATTCCTATTTATTCTGTTTCATTGTCAGAAACACGCCACTGCCAAGCCACTATTGAAAAGATGAAGGGAACTCTTGATGAGAGAGAGTTTTTTTAAGGACTTCTTTATCACTTCCCTTCAGCATTGTTATTGTCCTTGAGGTTTACATTTTTTTATATTCTTGGTGCACTTTGGCATATTTAGTGTAGGCATCTCTACAGTGTTTTAAATAATATACGTATTTTCAAACAACTTAAGGTAAAATAGTAGGAAATTTACCAAAATCTGATACCTAACTATGCCTAATGCCACAAGATCTCAATTTGGAGACAGGGCATTGTTTATTTGGAAACATGCTACCCTTGCAATCATAAGGACTTGAGTTCAATATCCAACACTCCCTGCACAGGAAAGAGGGAGACAGGCCAGTCAGCTTAGTCTACCCATAAGGAACTATCTCTGAAACAATTATGGATTGTGCCTGAGGAATTATATTATTATTATTATTATTATTATTATTATTATACTTGATACTGTCATCTGGCTTACACACATACGTAAATATATACATGTCCCTGCACACATAAGAACACACACACACACACACACACACACACAATCCCATCATGTGAACCATTTATCAAATAGGTGAGAAAATGAGAGCTTATCTTCATTTTATTTTGTTGTTATTCTATATGATAAAATAATTCTATGGTCTTAATCACTTCCACCACAATGGCTAATTGATTTGTCAGAATAAGAAAATAAAGCACAGGATAAAACTCTTTCATATCCTAATTTGACAGTTTATATTGAAGTATAGAATCACTGAATATTTTAGAATAATACATCGCATGGTGTTCTTAAACTGTTAGCCCTCTTCTTGCTGCTTCCTCGGTGTTAAGAAAAAAGGTGTGAACATTCATGCCAGCTAGAAAAATATTTATTCTTATTTTTGTCAACCAGTTGTTATTCATGTGGGATTTAAGACAGTATACGAAGTTATAGAATGTTTAATATGTATTGTCACTTAGAGCCAATACATTTAACCCTCATAAATGATATTCTAAATTTTGATATTTTAAAACAATAATAGAACTCTAAGGATACGACTCAGTGGGTAAGAGTGTTTATTGATTAAGCAAAAGGACAAAGGTTTGACTCCCAAGGACTTATGTAAAAGCTAGGGCATTACCACACATATTTGTTACTCCAGCATTGCAGGACAGAGACAAAGGGTTCTCCCAAGCTTGTTGACAAGACAGGATAGCTGAACTGATGATCTTCAGGTTCATCCAGGGACTCTGCTTCAAAAATAAAAATAAGTGTGAGTGTGTGTGTGTGTGTGTGTGTGTGTGTGTGTGTGGACTTCCACACCTGCACACACATGAGCATACATAGCACAACTTCCACCATATAATACTGGTTAATTGATAAATTTGAAAAACAATAATCACTTTATTTTTCACAGTTTCTCTAAATCACAATTTTGAGAGAAGCCAGCTGCCATATTAAGGTGCAGTCTTTGATGAGTGTGTGTTTAAAGTAGCTGGGCTAGTGACCTTTTAACATCTTCTTTTCTGACAGGATTGTAATAGCTATAAGATTCCAATATCTCTGAACTGAGACAATTAGGACTCTCCCAGAATCTCCATCTCCATGTGGTTTCAGCATAGGAGTTCTTCAGTTTGGGAGGTTTAAAGTGGTTGGATTGATTAAATGGAAGTTTAGGGCTGTAGACTCATGCAACTCAATGAAGAGAAGATAGAGCAGCATCACACTTTCTGATCTGTCCTTGAGAGCTCCATAGCATTGATTCATATATCATCAGCTGGTCAAGGGAGTCACAAAGATCTAATGAAATGAAAAGGGAGCGAGCACACAATCTAGAACCTGAGGAGAAAGAGAACTCCGGAAAATCATGGAGAACCTGAAAATGTACAGTGTGTCACATAAAAAGAAATTTCAGAAAACAGTGAGGGCCTTCAGAAATGTCTGTCTTCTGCTTCATGAGCGTCAAGTTTACTCTTGAGCAAGTCAAAATCACAACCATTTGAAGTGTGTTGTTTTGTGTTGCACCAGAAAAGTAATATATATGTTCATGTGTGTGTATGTGTTTGTATATGTGCATGTATGTATAATATATATACAAGCTCTTGAATTTTTATATATATATATATCGCTCTCAAGTTTATATATGCATGTATATATACACACATGTATATATTCCTCTTAAGTTTATATATATATATATTACCTGAATATATATATGAATATATACATATATATACACACATATATATATAATCACAAATTTTAGGTGGAGTGGATGAAGGTCATAGAAGGAATTGGTGGGTGGAAAAGCAGGGTTGGCAATAATCTAAATATAGTATTTATGTATGAAAATCTCAAAAAAAATGTAAAGACCAAAGGAGGAGCTGATCATGAGTCTGGAACCAAGGCAGTCCCAGATGCCTGCCTCTGCTCCATTTTGAGTCTCTGTCTTGGCTTCCCTTGATGAGCTATAACCTGTAAGGTGAAATAAATTCTTTCTTCCTATGTTGCATTGTGTAATGGTCTTTATCACAGCAACAGATGCCAAACTAGAACATATGCTTGTTAATTTCCATACATTCTCAACTTGTTCTTGTATGAATGTCTAATGGATTCTACAACTTCACTCAAACAGTGTTCAGAGAATCACCAGAGTATAAAGTAAGAGACATATGACACACATTTGTGCTGAATGGCTTTAAAGTACTCTTTAGCCAAGCTAGTAGAAAGCTAGTGAATTCAGTTATTACAGTAGTGACTAGCAAAAGGGCAAGGCTGAGATGTATTGTACAAAGGAAATTTACATTGTAATTTAATTTAAGACCAAAAAAATCAAATAGTGAGTACCTACTCTGCAATTCACATAATCCTGTGCATCAGAGTGCATAGATTTGACGTGTTTGCACACTAATTCACTAACACTCAAAGTAATCAGTTCATCATGGATTAAGTAAAGCTAATGATCTCAGAGTACAATACAATAAATAGAAGCATAGAGAAGTGGAAAGAGCACATACCAAGGTAAAAGCACCTTTGAAAGGGACCAGGTTGATGGAGGATTGGAGAATGAATGAATGTTCAACAAATAGAAAGGTTATGGAAGAATTCACTAGCAATATCTTTGGGGAGTCTCAGGATAAGTATTTTATAAATGAGTAAACAGAGACTGTAGTGAACTTAGTAATTCAACCAGCATCACACCTGCTTTTAGCTGTCAGTTTAGAATATAAATAAAACCCTAAGTCAATGTCTTCACCTTTTTTTTTTTCATTTTTATGTTGGGGGCTTCGAAATATCTACTGGTAAATTCTATTTAAAATTAACTCTCTGGTATCTGTCCTCTTACTTTTCCTTTCCTGATTTCATTAGCAAGCTTAGTTTACCCTGATTCCCTTTGTACTTCTTACAGGCAGAATAAAAGTTTTAATGAAAAAATATTTGCGTTTGGAAATAACATG
>CABHPH010154906.1:0-34670 GCA_902168325.1 Peromyscus nudipes
ATCTAGTTAAAGGGAGCACCTGGCAGAGGACAAAGAGCAGAGGAGATGGGCCCTGACTGCACCAGGACCGGTCTCTACCTCTGTGGATCTGCAAGGCTGTGCCTGTGTGGCTCAGTGCACTGCTCCCATGTCACATGCCAGGGGTGCTAGTGGGAAGGAAGAAGTAAGGACGACGACGGATTTTTCTGTGTAGTTGTGATTGTTTTCAAGTTTGAAGTTAGGAGGCAGACATAACCAGAGCTGGCCTCGACAAACTTGGAACTGGCGCAGGAAATGAGACACTGGCAGAGGCGGTATCTGCTCTGAAGACAGCGAGGCATCTAACCATTGTTGTTTCAGCAGAGAGAGCTCAGCCAGGAAAATGCTTGTCTCACAAGCGCGAGGACCTGAGTCTGATTTCTAGCACTCACATAAACATCTGGGTATTGTGGTGGACACTTAAAATCCCAGTGCCAGGGAGGTAGAGACAGGAAGATCCCTGGTGCTCACCGACTAGCTAGATACACATAATTGGTGAACTCCAAGCCAAAAGAAGAAGGCCACATTGCTAAGGATGGCACCCAAGGCTGTCTCTGACCTATATGTGCACGCATGCACATGCCCCCCCCACATGCCCACACACATTGAACAACAATAGCAACTTTGAAGCTGGGCATGAATATGGTCATGGGTAGCTGTTCCTGTAATCCTAACACTTGGGAGGCTGGCATGGGGGGATCACAAGTTCAAAGTCAACCTGGACTACATAACAAGGCCATGTCTCAAAATACCAAACCAAACCAAACTATACCAGCTAAGCAACCAACCAATCAACTTTGATTGGTTGCAAAATCTGTCTTGAACAGCCACGAGGCCTGGAGTCTGTCTGTCTGTTTTTCTTTCTTTCTTTTTTTCCCCTCCCTCCCTCCATCCCTCCCTCCCCTCTAGCATAAACTATTTGTATGCTTTCCTGCAGAGATGGTGATGTGCTTGGTGAGGAGTTACAGGACGAGTACACAGCATTCACTCTATTTACTTTCTGAAATCTGAAAACACTGGAATCCACAAGGCATGTGGTTCCAAGGGCTCATTTATTTTATAAGATCTTTCTGCTTACAACATTGTTCACCTTCATCTCTCTGAAGAACATCCACCGACATTTAGCATGTCAAGGGGGATGAAGAAAGGACGGATTCCATTTGTTTTCCTTGCAGGAGTAAGGAGATTGAACTGACTTCTGCACACAGCTTGTGTCTTAAGAATGTATTCACCAACAAGCATCTTCTGATGTCAGAAGAGCTGAGGGAAGCGGTGGACAGAATTGACAGAGTACTTTACACACTCTAGCAGCCTTTCGCCCTGGGAACGTGTCAAGCAGGCAGACCCAAGTCCTGTGGCCACCATGGATTCCACGAAATTCATAGTGAAATAAAAACAATCTGGCTGGGCACATCTCTCTATCCTTAGAGGCAGGCATCACTTGCCTTCTGATTTCACAAGTTGACTTAAAAGGACCCAGCAGACTCCCCTGGGAATACTGCATAGGTTCTAAATTAAGTATTTTTTTTTTTAAGAAAACACTTTTTGGAAGGAGCTTGCATACATAGCAGTGTTTCCCATTTAGAAAGAAAAATAAACACTCCTCTGCTGGATTGGAAGTCAAAACAAAAATAATCCCAGCTGCCTAAGACCTAAGCAAGTCAATGAAAATGCTAAACAACCTTGCTGCTGGCCAGTGAGGCATTTTCTAAGGCCAGGCAGGAAGGACCCGGAGCCAGGGAAAGACAAGGACACAGGACACTAGGGTTTGGCTTTGGGGGATTTTTTTTGCAATAATTTTGCAACAAATTTTTGCATTGAAAATATCTAGTCTGATTCATCTATGAAACCCTTGAAATCCTCATAGAAATATGCCACAAAGATTCCACGTTATGGTCTCAGAGAGGCCTGGGGTTCAAATCTGACCCTATCACTTAGAGGCCCTGTGAGGCAGAGGAAGAGGCTCACCTCTCTGGGCCCCTGTTACTTTGATGAGACTGAAACATGTCGCAGGGTAGATAAGAGGAGTCAGTGACTCCCTAAGGAGGCTCCCCAGCGCTGGGTGCTCATCAGTGTTTGTGAGGTGACAAACAGGAGTGAAACAACCGGAAGTCTTCAAAAAGAAAAAAAGTCCAACCCAGCTCTGGGGGATTCCTTCTATCTTCAGTCTTACTGTGGATACAGAAAGACCTGGAGCTGGCATTAGATAGAAGAAAGAGAGGCCCTGGAGGCAGTACGCTTTGGTTTTGAGTCTCTGTCTTCCAGTGGGGCCGTGATTAAGTCACTGCCCTCATCTCTGGGCTTCAGTTTCCCCCAAAGTGAAATGCCAATAAATTCAAGCCCAAAGATGATAACGCATATAAGGAAATGTGTGCATACAGAAGGTGCTCATTAGATGCATGTTCTCTCACCATCCCCCAACGCCCCCAGGCTTTGAGAAGCTCTTCACAGCCTTCTCAGGGCTCTGTATTTCCTGACCCTATTAAGCCCTACCCCTAAATTTCCAAAGCCCCCTGGCTTCAGAATTCAGATGAGCACAATTCATGAAACACTGTTGATTCTGGACGTTTCTATGGGGTTAGGACAAGCATCTACTTAATCCTAACCACTTCCTGAGAGCCTGGACTGTGACCAGTCGATATTTTGGTGAATTCTGTTCCTATTCACACCAGTGACTTCTGGACGAGTGCCCTGGGGAGGATTAGGGTTGTGATGACAGAAAGAGCCATTCACCCTCTCTTCTTTTCCATGGGGACAATGAGCTGTGCGAAGATGCCCCACGCTTCTCTCTGCACTTTACATGGGGATTTCTGCAGGGCAGCTCTGAGGCCTCGCAGACCCAGGTCCCAGCTCTGGCTGGAGCTGACAGGGCTGCTAGTAGAGACTCCAGAAGAATAACTAGAAGGCAGCCTGGGCCCTGAGAAGCCTGGTTCCAAAGGGACAGCTCCCTCCCACCACCTCTGGAAACCACTGGAATGTGAGAAACTTGTGCACTGCCATCCTCCAGTAGCCAGGGAAGCAGCCTGTGTCATGTAAAGTACAGTCGGAATGAAGTCTCAGGTGAGCCACCCTTCAGGGGGTTAGCATTTGACCTGCCTAGGGTGGCCTCAAACCTCAGCTCAGTAGCAGAGGGTGGGGTATGGCCATAGGTTCGCCCAGGACCTCTTAGGTTAGCAAAGTGCTCCGCTTTTGACTCACATTCCTACTACACAGCTTTGTCATTTTAAAACTATCTAAACCACAGCAGGTTGTCCTTACCTCATGGGTGGAGCAACTGACTGACTGCAAGGTGATAGGGACCTTGCCTAAGATGGCGCATTGAGGATCTGGCTCTGTAGCTTGCTCACTGGGTCCTTTATTCATTTATGAGGTAAACACTGAATAAAGAGCATTTGTAAGACCGGGGACCAAATTGATAAAAGTGGTTGTTTCTGGAATACAGATTGCATGAGAAAGTCACTTTTCACTTTGCTGGATTATCTGAGGTGTAAACAGACAGCCTTACTTTTATAATTAACAAAAGCAATAAAGATAATTTCATTAAGATATATTCACCTCCCCCTGAAAAATCAAATAAAACCTTACAAACATTTACTGGACCCACAATGTAGTGACCTGCTTATTGTCACTTGCACCAGGATGGGACCCTCCCACATGGGACTTCAGGGCCAGGAGGACAGTAGGACTCTCATGGCACCTACCCCAGAACAGCAGCCTAGCAGGATGCAGACTCTCCTTCCCACAGAGGACACATTTACTAATGACGTTTAGAGGGCCCTGGGGAAGGACTCCATAGTATGTCAAGGCCCCTGGGAAGCAGGAGCGCAGAGGAGCTGAGCTGAGCGAACAGCGGGAGGCCAAAGGCCTCCCGTGGGCTCTGCACATCAACAAAGCAGCAGCTCCTCAGCCTGCCTCAGAACTGTGACAAAGACGCTGCTCCGGGTCAGTTATTAGCAAAGGGGGGAGATTAAGGACCTTCATCTCTTGTCCTCTCTTTTCCTGCAAGGCTTATTTACTCAGAAACGAATGAAGAACATTATCATTTATCTATCAATCTATCTATATTTGTTCTATATATGTGCACTGATATATACATATATTGATAGATATTTACACACATAATTTTTCTTCCTCATTAAGCTCATGATGATAACTGGCAGGGGCATGATCAGCACCACATGACATTAATAAAACCAGAGTATCTTAGAAACTGCTCCATCCCTGGTAAGATGGCCTGAGGCGAAAGAGTGATTTGTCAAGGACAAATAGCCAGTGAGCCGCAGAGCTAAACATGGAACACAGGTCTTTCTCCCATAGTTCAGGGTTCCTGTTTCTGTCCTCTTTAAGGATGCTCTTTCTCAGAGGAAGCCCCAAAGATATGGGCCCCCGGGGTGAATGGGTTTGGTCAAAGTACGCAGGGCCTGTGTGTGCATACTCTATTCAGGCCCTGGAGAAGCCAGTGATGTTCTCTGTGAAGCCCGTCACACCCTTCCGTGTCAACACCTGTTTTGTGCCCAGTTTCGAAGTGCAAAGGAGTGGGAGGCTCCCCAGCTCCTACCCAGGATTCTATGTCCATGCACGTCCAGAATAGTCCTGGTATCAAAGTCTGACCCATCCGACCCATTCTTTCCCACCCAGCCAGCATCTCGTACAGGAGGCGTTTTCCAGTTCTCTCAGGCAGTGTGGAGACTTCCTCTCAGTCACCCTGGCATCCAGCATACTAGGCTCTGTCCTCCCTTATCACCTTTAGCTATCTCCCTCTGTTCCTAAGAAACAGCCTTTGGTATCTCCCTCAGTGTGCTGAGTGCTCCACGATATGAGGAGAGCTTTTCCAGACAGCTCTGTATGTCCTCTACAGGGAAGTGGCAGGTGATGAGGCAAGCCCCACCATTTCCCAAACTTCCATCCCAGACACTATGATGCTCTTCACTGTGACCTGGATACCATGTTGCCTGCTTTTACATTTGAAGAAACTTGGGGAGTCGGTGAGACTTGTCCAAAGCCCCCAGGCACAGGGCTTCCTTTGGGTGCAGAGCTGTATGGTTCCAGTGTCCACTGACAACCCTGCCTCATGCTTCTCTCAATCTCAGGCACCTTTTCCAGAATATGGTTTAGAATGTAGCCCCATACAGGCACTTATAGGATTTATTTTATTTTAAATTATGTGTGTATGTGTTCATCTGTGTATGGGTAGGTGCACATGTGTGCTGATACCTGCAGGGGCCAACAGTATTTGATCTCCCTGGAGCTAGAGTTTCAGGTGATTGGGAGGCACCTGATGTGGGTGTGGGAACCAAACTCAGCACCTCCTTTTGAGTAGTAGTCACTCTTAACCACTGAGCCATCTCTCTAGCCCCATACAGGCAATTATAAATAAATGCTTGCCACATCAATACAACCTCCCGCAGTATTTGTTAGAAAAGCCTAATTTCTTTTCTTCTATCAGAATAAGGAAACTTTTAAAGGTGCCATTATTGTGACCCCAGGTTCTCTCACACACCGTCTTATATTGCTCTTGCTGGGTCTAATTCCTAGCAGGAACATCTTTGCACAGAAGTGCACTGGCCCCACTGGACAAGTGGGTGTCTTGGGCCAAGTGTAACAGTGCAGGATCAGGGTGGTGCTCTTTCACCACATTCTCCAACCTCCCCTCCTTGAGGAAAGCAGAGGGAAGTGGAGAAAAGGAGCGAACCATGGGGAGAGCATGCTGAAACCCAGCACTTTTGCCTGTGGTCAATCAGCTCTGCCGCTGCCCTGAACTCCAGGGCAGAGTACTTTCAAAAACAGCCCTGAGCTTTGGGCAACATCCTGTCTCTCACTTTTCTTATCGCTAATGAGGGACACTGTAATACCCCTCTCTTGGTAGCTTTGTGTGTAGGATCTGATGAAGCAACAGGTGACTGCGTCTGTCGATCGCTTGCACCCAGCAGCAATCCAATAGGAGAAGCAGCGTGTCCCCCCCACCCTCCAGTTTGTGTCTTTGTTTCTGCCTGGAATTTAGTCTCTTGCTGTCTGTGTACCTCTGTCTCGCGCACCTGTCACGGGACAAAGCCTTCTCCTTGGAGCAGAGACTGTAGCTGGCTGCCCTAAGCCCACAGAACCGCCCAGGTCCCTGCCTGCTCACGAGCCCCTCCATGCACCAGGTCACTCGGCTTTTGCAAGGGGCAAGCGGCCGGAGCAGGCATACATAGTCCATGAAAAGAAACAAACCATTAAAAGTTAGCAAAAGAGAGAAACACTTACCGTTTGCTGCGACCCCCAGGCTGGCGGAGCCACTTTTAACTAAGAATGAGTTAGGGACAAACTCTTCCTCAGAGTCTGAGTCCGGGGTTGGCTGGGCCACACCGTTGCCTAGCAACCGCCTCTGGCTCTCATTGGCCGGAGGGGAGGGGGGCGGGGAGGGGGACTGCTCAATAGGGGTTGATGAAGCAGATGAACAATGCAAGGGAGCACCTGCGGGCCACAAAGACAAACACAGACAGAGAAAAATAATGAAAATCGGTTTCGAAGCACACGGGGAAGGGGGAGGCAACAAAATAAAACACGCATCAACAGGGGAGGGAGCTCCGAACGCTATGATCCACTGCACGTGTGGCCTGGACAGGGGCTGTCCCTGTGCAGGGAGAGTTGGTGAGCAGCGCTTGTTCTGAAGAGCAGGGGCGGGCCCACAGAAGTAGGCCTAGCAAAGACCACCTCAGAAACAGCAGGAGCGTCTTGTTTAGCCTTTCTTCTTTTCTTTGAGAGACGCTAGAAAGCCTGGAGGTGTCTACTGCTGACTGAGCCTTTACAGAACAAGAGGCTGCCTTCTATGAGCCACAGTGGCCTCTCTGGTAAAATGAGCAGCAGCCGGGGTTGGGTGAAGGCTGAGCCCCTGTGACCCAGCCATTCTGTGATGTCACTGAACTGAAATGATGTTCTTATTAGTGAGATTTGAATCCGACTTGCCTGCACCAAGTCCTGGGCCTCATAAAAAGGTAGTGAGAGCTGGAAAAAATGATCTAAGGCTCTCTCCTCCACCTTTGGCAGTCTACAATTTCAGCGTAGCAGAATTTTAGTTTTCTGAGGATTTAACATTTTACAATTCTTAAATTCTGACATTCTTTGCAAACTTCTTGAAATCAAGAGTTTTAGCAGTCTTACTCACTGTTTTATTCTCTAATCGTAACATAATGACAGGCTCACACGAGGCACAGAAGAGATATTTGTTGCATATATTAATGCTGGAGATATAACATGCTAGGATCCTTATGTCCTGATAGCTGAAATGATAGCACCCTGTCATATCAGGACGCTGGCATTCTATGAGTTCCAAGACAAGACTCTGGCTCTGAGTTTCTGTGATATAGAACTAGCATATAGTTCTGAGTTTCCAGCTTTCCATAGTTCTATGAGCAAACTCCCAACTCTTCAGAAGGAGGAGGTGACAACTTGGAAACACTCACAGTCTTGTCCTTTCCACACATGCAGTGCATCGTGTACAAGAGGGGACATAAACACAAACACATAAGAGTATACAGTACAACACAGGCACCACTCGCCAGCAGGGCTGTTATTTTCTCCCACCTTGACTGGCAGAATGTGTATGATACCATCGTATGTGAACAGCTCAGCAAACGGACTTAACCCCAGGAAACAAAGCCCAGCCCAGATGGGTCATCGTAACATTTAGCAGGATCTTAAGAGGTACAGAACTTCTGACTTGTGGGGACACATGATAGAAGGCCTCTCAGCTCACAGCTACCAAATCTGGCAGTATTTTAAGGATTCCATCACTTTAGTGTCAACCCCTGAGCTTAATTGTGCATAACGACACTTTATAGAATTGCTTTGTGGTCATTTGGCTGGTTATTTCAGAGATTTACCAAGGACAATGGAGATAGTGGGGATCAATGACCAAGGTATATTCTGTGGGTGGGTTTTCCTCCTGGGCCTTGGTTTCTTTATCCAAAAACTTTGGACTATGGTTCAACTGTCCAAACTCATATCCCCAATTCACCACGGCAGCCTTCCCTGACACACAAGTCAGCACAAGAAGGCTGAGCACACTTTTACCTGCCTCAGCTCCCCATTTGATGCCATTGTTTTCTGTTATAGTTCAAACATCTACAACTGCCTCCAACACTAAAATGTACAATACATCCTGTGGGCATGGTTCACACTTAGAATGGGCTTCATGAGTTTAACAGAACTGAAGTGTACGTCACTGCCTACCATTTTATTGCTTCTATGATTTGGGGGAAAATAACTTCCATGAGCCCATTTGAAAGCTCTCTGCTCCCCATGCACTCTGATTTTTGCGCAGTCACTGTAAGCACTATAGATGATCTGTGTGAGTCTCCAGTATACACGAACATGGAGGAATCTAGGGTCAGTGCTCACTAAATGTTTAGGAAATTGAACAAAGCCATCACACCAAGACCCCTGTTCGTGACTCTTTTCCTTGCAATCCCAGTTTTTGAACTTTTTTTCTCTACCAGGCTGCATGTATTAAGCACATATATACTCATTTTCTCATCTTTTATTCACTCTCCAGTCAGAGCCTCTGATGAGTCTTTTGAATTGACAAAGTAGTATGTGTTTTGTGATGCACATATGATAGCAACTGGAATATGTGGGTGGAATGGCATGGTTGTTATCCTTGGGTTTGTTTATTTTTCTTTACTAGAGTAGTGGATGTCTGGAAATGGACAGTGAACGCGGCTTCATCCTACAGATATCTCCTAAGTGTTTACTGTCATGCTGGAAGAGGAGGGTCACCATGAGAGACCAGGCACCAAATGGCCAGTGGGAGAGTAGAGAAAAGGAGAGCACACACGGGCAGAGGTGGGACGAGCCAGACAGCATGCCACCTGATGGAAGGATGGAAGGCTGGAGTTCATTTCAGCTGGGAAGCGAGACAGGCTCCAAGGAGCCATACAAGACTGCAATGGACACACTACGGTATGAACCTGTTTGGCAGAGGGCAGAAAACTCACACTTAAAGCTCCCTTGCTTCCGCTGGCCTCAGCAATCTGTCTATCCCATTCTAAAGTCTTGTGCTACTGTCAACCTCTCATCCAGTCTACAGAGACCTCTAGAGGCAGGCCAGTTGCTCTTGCTCCCCTGGATTAGCCATTTTTCTCTAAAGGTGTGAATGGACCCAACTCTTTGCACTGAATCCATCTGGGTGGCATGCCTGGAGTTCTATGGAAGTTTTACCTCTGAGCTTTGCACATGCTGTTCATTCTCCATGGAGTCTTTGCTCTCCTTGCTACCACCCAGTTTATTTTGGTGGTCTTACCTTATCCTCTGGGCTTGACTTCATGTGACCTTGGGCAGAAAAAAAGCCTCTCTGATGCTGCACTCCTAGATTTCACCCCCACTTAAGTGCTCCCCTGAACACCCTGGATCCTCCATGTTGCAACTTTCCCTACTCTGCAGTGTTTAGTTGTTCGTGCCCTGCTTGGCTTCTCTGTTAACCTATTTTTCCTGCCAGGCTTAGTGTCTTCCCTAGAGTAAGCAGGCATCAATATTTGCTAAGTGAATGGAAGGGAGGAGATTATCTTGATTGGGAGTAGCTTAAGATGGTGGATACTAGGAAAAGGAAATCAAATTCTACCTGGGGAACCATGGATGTTTTTGGAGCTGGAAGGTGACAAGACCAGGGAGTGCTCTGTAAGCTTACAGCATCTACGCAGTCACCCAGATTTCCTTCCTGGTTCACAGCTCAGTAGGATGTTAGATGTCAACATGACCCAGGGATCACCTTTAGAGTGGAGCCACCTGCATACTCATGTAGGCCAATAAGGATGTCTGACTCCTAGGGGTCAGGGATGCCGAGGGGAACCCGGAAATACGGATGCTGCTACTGTGTCGTCGGATGAGATACGATGGCTGGAATTAGCCTTCCCTGCACCAGTCCAGCAACCGAGGGGGCTGCAGAGGGGTGGAAAGAGCCCATTCTTGGGGGAAGGTTACAAATAGCTACTTTGATTTAAAAAGCTTAGGGAGACAAGGAAGAGACATCTCAACTTGGAACATCAGTTAGACATTTGCCTCTGTGTCACTCGTATGTATTCCTTCCTGTGCACGCATGCAGGAAGAACTTGCCTATCTATGTAAACTATAGAATAACTATCAATTAAATACCAGATTGCTTGAATTTCTTTGTAATTTTAATTTTTGTTAATTCTTGTACAGATATATATTGTATTGAGCATCTTTTCCCAGTTCCCCCTACTCTCCATTTCATTGCCCTTCACCTTTCCCATTCATCCCCTAGACAATGTCACCTCTACTTTCATTGAATATATACATACATGTCATGTACATTGCTTGGGACAGTGTCCCAGTACACACAGCTTTGGCACGGAGTGGGTGAGGGTTGGCAAACTGAGGGAGAACTGTAGCATGAATCTTAAAAGTTCTTATTAATAAAATCAAACCCGGGCCAGGTATTGGGGTGAACACTGGAAGGTCAGAGAGACAGAACCAGCCACAGCTACCTCACCTCGCTGGATCCTCAGCTGGTCTTGCTTCCTCAGACTGGAGGCCTCTGAGTCCTCATCCAAAATGGGTCTCAGCTGAACTGCTGCTAGAAGCCTGAATGCTTAACCAGGCCAAATGTTTCTCCAGGCCAAATGCCTCTCCAGGTCAAATGCCTCTCCAGGACAAATGCCTCTCCAGGGCAAATGCCTCTCCAGGGCAAAAGCCTCTAGTTTCTGGTCCTCATGCTTTATATACCTTTCTGCTTTCTACCACCACTCCCTGGGATTAAAGGTGTGGATCACCATGCCTGGCCGTTTCCAATGTGGCCTTGAACTCACAGAGATCCAGAGGGATTTCTGTCTCTGGAATGCTAGGATTAAAGGCGTATGCTACCACTGCCTAACCTCTATGTTTAATATTGTGGCTGTCCTGTTCTCTGACCCCAGATAAATTTATTAAGGTACACAATATTTTGGGGAACACAATACCACCACAGAGAACAGACATCTGCAAGGCTGAGGTGGGAGGTGGGGCAAACACGGCAGAATTCTATCAGGAGACCAGCAACGGGTAGATGCTTTTCCACACAATGCTCTAGATACAGATTAATTCTCATGTTAAGGCTTGAGAAAAGTAGACTTAGAGCAATAAAATCATGTGTCTGCAGCCACAGGACTCATTAGAGAACTCAGACCTCCAAAGTTCTTAGCACTGAATCCTGAGGGTGGAATTGATGAACCCTAGTTTGGATTCCCAAGGAGGCGCAGGGAAAGAGACACGGAGAAAGCAGAAGGACCGTGACCTCCCCACTGGTCAAACCCAGGATCAAAGCCAAGGTTTACCAGCTAGGTGACATGGTGTGTCACTTCCCACAGTGTCTGTTTTCTCCTTTGAAAACTGGAGCAACAGTTGAGTGCAAAACATTGCTGGGGATTTGTGGCCTGATACTCACTAGGAGCCCAGCAGTCTGCTTGCTCCCAGGAAAGGCTCAACCAATATGGCTCTTTCTGCTGCCTCTCCAAGTGGAGACCAGAAGAGGTGGGTTTTGAAAGAGACAATGACAGTTCTGCAAGTCTGCCAATAAGACTTTTACAAATTAGCATTATTGATAATGTAGCAGAAGAAGAAGAAAGTGTTTGGGAGAGAGAAAACTGTGAGAATACAGGTCAGAGAATCCAGACAAATCAGGCACACTTTTGTGTGAATTGATGGTAGATTTTTTTTTAAACATTTGGAATCCAATACATAGACCCCCATGGTGTCCTAACACTTGGGTGGCCGAGGCAGGAAGATTGCTGTGAGTTTGAGGCCACCCTGTCTCAACCACTACAAGCAATAATGAAACACAAACAAACATACGAACAATAAGAAAGAGTGAACCGGGAAGAACTCTGGCCTCTAACTATAGTGTAACAATTCTCAAAGGAAAACCTTTTCGCATTCTGCATTCTGAAAATAATTTTGGAGTATGTCAGAAGACTAAAACTGCATGGCACTAGCTGATAGACTAGTTTATTTCTCTCAAAGAAGAACCATTAACAAATATAACTCTTTCCCACTTTGCTTAGCATTCCTGAGCAATCCATTTGACTGCCTAAAGGAAATTGTATTGACCAGTGTTTAACCCCATCTAGGCTATGGTAGGGAAATTTGTGGCATGTGTGTGATGTAGAAAGTGGCGTGTGCACAATGTAGAAAAGTATGAGCCCTTATCTGGCCAGTTTTAGTTGTGGAGCGGGAAGATCGTGGGAAATTTCCTAGGTCACCTAGAGAGCTTCCTAGTAAAGATTGGACAGGCAGCCCTGAGACATGGGAGACTTTATGCAAAGTGCTGAGCCTGGCTCACAGACATCACTCAAAGACTGATACCTGACATACACATACAGAACACGACAACGGATGGGTTGCCTCTTCTCCCTCTTCTCTTCCGGCATCAATCACTCCACCTAGAAGCAAGCGCCTTCCCTCTTTTCTCATGATCCAGCATCACCCAGTTGTCCCATTGAACAAGTAAAATCCTACTCAGTACTCAAGTACTGAGCAGGGGAAGGGGCACTGACAATACCTAAGAGACTGGGGGTTGGTCAGGAGCTCTATTGCAGCAGCAGCATGGCCTGAATCTTCTGCCAGTGAAGTGTGTTCATGTCTACAGCTTGAGCAGCCTTTTCTTCTGGCAGGGACCACGCACCACTCACCTGTGTGCTCTGGCCCAGCCTGGAGTCTCCCATCAGCAAGAAGTTGCACGACTTGCTCCCCTGGTTATTTGCACTGATCCAGTCTCATTCTTTGTCAAAGGGATGAAAATCTGGTAACCTAGAGTGCCCACCTGGTCTGGCTTTGGGGGCAGCTCTAGTTTGTGCCTGCTGTTCTGCACTGATCACTGGTGGCACTCTGTTATTGTAAAGGATCTTATTTGGATAAGATATTATTATGTGGTCATGTTGTAAGGCAATGAGGTATAGACTGAGGTCCACAGCAGAGGCAGCAGTCTTTGGCCATGGAACAGGAGGCAAGAACACTGGGTACAGCATCCACAGAGCATCTCATGATCCCGGCACCCCTCTTGCCTTTCACTTGAACTGAAACCTCCTAAGGTTCTTTCCTGGTCTACCATTCCCAAAGACGGAAGCAACAGTAGTCTACACTTCCTGGTGTTCAGAAGACTGAAGGAGACAATGAAAAGGATTCAGGATAGAAATGGTTTCAGTTGCAATGGAAAATCAGATGCTCCCAGCACAGCAGAGACTCCTAAGATCTTTATAGAAGTATAGAATATAATTGAAGAAGAAAGTTAGCTGAACTTGAAAAAAAAATCTTTATAATGTCATCACCACGTGAACAGTTTTAAATTTGAATATGAGTTTACATCTTTAAGCTGTTGTACAATAACATGCTGGGGAAATGGTTTAGTGTGTAGAGATCCTTGCCATCTAGCCTGACAACCTGAGTTTGAGCCCCTGAGCTCACATGATGGAAGGAGAGAAGCAATTTTTGGGAGTTGTTATCTGACCTCCCCATGCACGCACTGGCAGATGTGCCCCCTAAATAAATAACAAATAAAAATATAAAAACATTCTGTAATGAGCATATTTAATTATTTTCACATTTTTAAGCTGGTGTTTTAAAACTGTAGGGAAAATGGAGAATTAAGCATGAAAATATCTTGTGTTTAGTAGATGCTAAGGGAGACATTGGTCTTAAATATAAATACACATTTATACACTGAAATTAGTAATATATCTAGGTATCAACTGATTTTTAACCAAGAAATTCCATTTCTATAACTTTATTCAAGAGTAGCTTTTGAAAGATTTTTAGGGGTGTTCTTATCACATAGCAATAAAAAAGTAAAATTTTAAAGAAAATTCTAAAAGGGTTATACATCTTTCATTGTAAAAGCAAGTGCAGGGCTGGAGAGATGGCTTAGCAGTTAAGAGAACTGACTGCTCTTCCAGAGGACCCGGGTTCAATTCCCACCACCCACATGGCATCTCACAACTGTCTGTAACTCCAGTTCCAGGGCACCTATCATATTATACAGATATACATTCAGGCAAAACACCAATACACATAAATAAAAATTAAAAAAAAGCAAGGGCATACTTACATAAAGTAAGACACAGAAATACAGTGCCAGGATAGACAGATAGATGTTGTAAACTGTGCTTGTAAGTAGGAATTGGAAAAACAGGATGGAAACTGCATGAAGGAAGGCTCTTTTGACTCTTAAACAAATGTGTGTGTGTGTGTGTGTGTGTGTGTGTGTGTGTGGTATGTACTCACACACATGCACACAATCTGTGAAAAATGTTAATGTCAGTTATTTTCAGACAGTAGAATTATGAAGTTTATTTATTTTATATTCTCCCTCCCTCCTTTCCTTCCTAACCCCCTCCCCTCCCCTCCCCTTCCCTCCCCTCCCCTCCCCTCCCTTCTTCTCTCCTCTCCTCCCCTCTCCACACCTCCCCTGCCCTTCCTTTCCTTGTTTGGTTTCTGTGAGACAGGGTCTCACTCTGTAGCCCATGCTTGCCTGGGACTCAGTATACAACACAGGCCTGTTTCAGACTCAAACTCATGGCATTCCTCCTGCCTCAGCCTTGCTGGGACTATAGACAAGAGCCACTGTGCCTGACTTCTTCACTGCCCATTCTTTTCAAGGAACAAATTCATTGGTAAGATTTGAAACAGCAAACAATGAAAGTTATTTTAAAGGGAAGATAACACACAGGGAAATTCAACTCAGGAACAGTTTTCTCCTTAGATCCCTGCCAGGGGGAGGGAGGTAAGAACAACCCAAAGATCCCAAGCTCAGGCCGGCAGCACAACCTAACAGATCTGTGGGTCTCATGCCTGCAGTCCAGCAGTCCCTACTAAGTCAACCATCCCCACAGTGTTTGTTTTCAGAAGCAGCTCCTGGTCATCTATCTGCCTCTGTGACTGACGCTGGGAAAATGGTCTTTGAGAACAGGACACAGTAAATTACTCAGGGCACTTCTCTCTCCTCCTCACAAATATCTCAGGGAGTTGTTTTGTTTAGTTTTTCTTTCATGAAGAACGGAGCTCTGCTTTCATGGGCTTGCCCAAGGAGTAGCTTCCTCTTCCACACTGAGAAGATAGCCCTGGGGTCTTCACACGGGGATGGACAGTCTGTCAGATAGTATGCTGTGTGGTAGAGCAATATTAGAGGAAGACATTCATTTGTTTTATATGGTCTCCGTTTATTAGAGAAATAATTCACGTGTCATACAAGTCACCCATTTCAAGGACACCACTCAGTGGTGTTGAATATATTCACTGAGCAGCATGACTGTTACTCTAAACCATCTTAGAATGTTTTCATTACCCACACGGAAAGCATCATAGTCACCTGCTGGCACTCCTTGTGGTCCCTCCACACCCTGTTGCTTGGGACACTTACAGATCTGTTCTCTATCCCCATGGTTTTGCCTATTCTGGAATTTTCAAGGAATGGAATCATATATTTCAGGCTCTTTTGTGACTGGCTCCTTTCATGTCTTTAAAATTTACCCAACATTCCCCATGCTGCCAGATAGCACTGCACAGGATGGATCCGCGACATTTTGATTGTTTCCCTTCTTGGCTACTATTACTGGCTGCTAAAAACTTGCACTCGAAGTTTTGTACGGTAGTATGTTTTCACTTCCCTTGGGTATAAACTTAGGTGTGGAATCGCTGGGTTGGATGCTGTCCTAGTTAGCTTTGTCAACTTGGCACAGCCTAGAGTCACTTGAGAAGAGATTCTCAACTGAGAAATTGCTCAGATCAGAACAAGCTACGGGCATGTTAGAGGAGGTTGTCCTGGTTGTTAATTAGTATAGAAGGACCAGCCCACTGTGGGTGATGCCATTCCTTGGGCAGGTGGTCCTGGGCTATATAAGAAAGCTAGAAGAGCATGAACTGGAACAAGGCATCAAGCACCATTTTTCCATAGTTTCTGCTATACTTCCCCAGCTCTGATTTCCATGATTAGAGGCAATGCTGGGAGGAATAACAAGCAGGCATGACTTCCCTCAATGATGGACTGTAACCTGTAAGTTAAAATAGACCCTTTCCTCCCAAAATGGTTTTTTTTTTTCAGAGTAACTTATCACAGCAACAGAAAGGAAATGAGAACAGATGGTAAGCCCATGTTTAACCTTTTAAAGAAGTGTCAGCTGGCTTTCCAAAGTGGCCGTACCATGTTACATTCCCACTAAGAGCTGACTTCTCTACATCCTTGCCAACACTTGTTATTACCCAACTTTCTAAGTGCATCTGTTCTAGTGGGTTTGATCTGCATTTCCCCTACAGCAAAACCGATTGACTTTCATGTGCTTACTCACCACTTGGGTATCTTCTTTGAAGAATTTTCTCTTTGGTTTCTCTTTGGTTACTTTACCTATTTTTAAGCTGAGTTATTTGCATTTCTTAAATTTTATTTTTATTTATTTATTATTTTTTTTTTTTATAAAACTCAGTTGCAGCCCTGACATTTTCCTCCAACAAATTCTTTTGTGCCTACTTTGTCAGGCACTGTTCTGAGCATGACTGACAGATAAAGAAGGGCAGATCCTTGCCCTCAGAAAAGTTGCATTCTACTAGAAGAGAAAATCAGTAATCTATAAAGTAAATATCTATAGATGAGACAGTCAAGCGGGGGTAAATGATATGAAGAGATATTAAATGAGTACAGGGCCAAGTGTGATGCTGTGGGTGTGTTGTTTTAGCAGTGTGGTCCCTCTGCGGAGGTGACAGTAGAAGTAAGGGAGAGATGAGCCATTCAGTACCTGGAGACTGCCTCTGCTTCAGGTAGAGAACCCGGCAATGACAAAACCCTTGCAGCAGACATGTGGTCATGTGAGGCACAGTAAGGAAGCTAACAGGGTTAGATGAACGGAATTAATAAGGAGAGGACCACAGACAAGCCTGGAGACCTTTCCAGGAGCTAGGTCATAGATGGTTACATTCTGCAGACTAAGGCCACCAGGCGCGTGTGTCTTATGAGTCATTTCCCCCAGGACAGGGATGGATCTTATTCATCACATGTGCCCACAGTGGTCCCACACATAGTTGGAACCTGTTACACGTTAGAGTGGGTCCCATTCCATGTTAGAGTGGATCATAACTTACTAATCTCCTAATCGAAACAGCACCGAGCTGTAATAGTGTTTATGGTTTACACATGAGCTTCGCATTTGCCACCCCCTCTGATCTAACCCCATCCTTCTCCCTCTGTGGATAGGGGAACTGAGGACAGGTGATGTGATTTGTGCGGGGACACATGATTCCAGTTATAAGGGGCTAAATGAGACTCTAGCCTAGGGGAGGTCCAGTGAATAAGATCTAGACCCAAAACTCAGACTTTGGGCAGGTTGCTTCATCTTTTAAAAACAGGATGTCAAGATCTGGTCCTACTCTACATGGTCCCATGAGGAAGAAATGAACACATGAAGATCCAGCAGGTGATCGATCATGCTCTCTGTCTCTCTGTCTCTCTGTCCCTCTGTCTCTCTGTCTCTCTGTCTCTATCTCTCTGTCTCTCTGTTTCTCTCTCTCTCTCTCTCTCTCTCTCTCTCCCCCTCTCTCTTCCTCCCTCCTTCCTCCTTTCTCCCCCCTCATCTCTCTTTCATGGCCAGCCATAGTCAGACCCCAGAGCAATTCTGTGGGAAGCTTGACTGGGACTGCAGACAGAGTGCTAAAGCCAGCCTTTACCCTGGAGGGACCCAGACCTCCAGGATGCAGGAGACGGAAATGCATCACATGACACAGGAGAGGCCGGGATGAAGAGGGAAGGAAGTGGCGAGGGAGGGACTGATGGAAGGGTGATTGGCAGATGCTCTAAGTTCCAAGTCCCAGCAATAGCCTCGGGCTCCTCCCGGGCTTTTGCAGCCTTCCCCAGGGGCTGCCCCCTGAGGGGTATAGGATGCTTTATCTAGGTCGCTGGAGGCTAGAATTGGGCTAGAGCAGAAAACTGCTTTCCATGGAATATGGGAAAAGAGGAAGGTGTAAAGCCATCTGTATTACCTCTCTCTCTGTCAAACTGTGCTGGCAAATGGGACGAAACAGCCATTGAAATTGACGGCAAACCTCAAACTATCTGGCTACAGAGAGCTCGCTCTATGAGGGAGGCCTGGGCAGCTTAACTTCTACACTGAGATGTGATTAAGAAAGCGTTTCCAAACAGCTGCTCAAAATCATTTATCACTTCCTGAGGCTGTATCTCCAGATATCTGCCTTCTCCCACTTGATTTACACAGCTGCAACACTCCAGGCCCTCATAACCGAGGAAGAGTAAAACCTGAGTGCCAGCTCCTCTACTTGGGTGCTGGCGATCTCAGATGCAGAGGGAGAAGCCAAGGACGGGGAACCGCTGGGGGAAAAAGAGCCAGCTCCTGGAGAGTAGGGTGGTTACAGACATTAACTGGACACATACTAGGTGTCCGCACTGTGAAAGCCTTTTTATATGAATCACCACCTTCGATATACAGCCCCTCTGAAAGCTGTCAGGGTCCTCCAGCTGACAGATGTAGAATGGGATGCTCAAGCAGCGTACCCAAGACTCCTCAGCTCACGGCTGCCAGGTTGGGCTGTGGCCCATGTTCTCATGAATCCTAAGCCTACATTCTTCCCACTAAAAGATCTGAATGTGTCAGACTAGGCTAGGCTGGCCAGCAAGCTCAAGGGATCTGCCTGTCTCCATCTCTCTGATGCTGAGATTACAAGCATGCCCCAGTCTGTGCAACACTTTGCTTCTTTAATGTGTGTTCTGGGGCTCAAACTTAGGTCCTCATGCTTAGAAGTCAAGCACTTTGCAGACTGAGTACATGTCCCCACTCTCTTTCATGCATCTTTTATTGGGCACCAGAAGGGGTCAATAATATGGAAAGTCAAGCTACTTTCTCAAACCACTGAACTGGGGAGATAGGGAGCTGGGCCTCAAACCCAGACCCTGAAATCAGAGCTGGAGTTATTTCTGGAAACACACTCTGTGTTTTATGAGGTCCTAGGATGGGAGTCAGGGATGAGTGTAACCAATGAATTGGGTGAAAACCAACCAGGAAACAGAAAGTGTATACAAATAAAGCCACTGTTGTATGCTTATCAGTTGCAGTGTTTTCTAAATAACTATGAGATTTCAATAAAAAGTTCAAAGAGTAACACAGAGCCATGCTTGGTGAAGGTTAGCATTCAGTGAGTGACATGTCCTGGAATGACTTTTTCCTGCTAAATGGACTGACTCGAAACAGCTTGTCTGGGCTCGCTCACCAGGCCGCAGCCTCTCACTCCCGTTAGACTTCCATAGATTCTTACAACTTTGAGGGAAAGTATAAACAGAATAAGAGCCAAGTGATCCATGAGCTCCTCTCTGTCACTCTCGACCATCTTGAAAACTCAAGAGACACACTTGGGGTAGAGTGGACGGGTAGTGAAATGGCTGCCCAGCCCCATCTTGTCTCCCGGTGACTTTGTCTCATCCAGGCTAAGGGTATCCCCAGAGGAAGGTTCTCAAAAGAGGATCCTTGAGTAGGTTTGAAGGACAAATGAGAAGAAAAGCAGGCTTGCTTTTCACTCTAAACTGTTCTGTGTACACAAAGGAGCTTTTGTGTGAGAAGGGAAAGGAACAGACATTTATCACAGGCCTCTGGTGCGCTGAGCACTCTACTGAGCTCTTTAGGGGTGCTTCGGCAACACAGCCTTCACAAAAGCCGTTGGTCCTTGCTGAACAAAGACTATTCAAACCTGAGAACCAAGGCATTGGCAGGGCCAGTGTGTCCCTCCTCACTGCTGTGACAAATGTCTGACAAACTGGACTCAAGAAAGGGAGGGTTTATTTTCATTCATAGCTTGAGGATAGAATCCATCATGGTGGTGGACACAGGGCAGTGGGAACATGAGGCAGCTGGTCACATGGTACCCAGTCAGGAAGTAGGGAGGTGAGTGCTGGTGCTCAGCTCACTTTCTCCTTTTAGTGAGCCCAGGGCCTCAGTGGACGGGTCCGTGCTGCTCACATGTAGGGTATGTCTTCCATCCTCCAACTGTAATGAACTCAATCTACAAGTTCCCTCACAGACACAACCAGAGATTTGTCCCCTAGGTAATTCTAGGCCCTGTCATAAGCACTATCAACATCAACCTCCACAGTCAAGCTCTAAAGCCTGTAGGGGACTCCTGCCTGACTTCCCAGATAATGGTTTTCCTTTCCTTGACTTACAGTGACATGGCCACAGTACCTCACTTCGATTTCTGTCACACTATGCTCTCCCTATGGGTCTCTGTCTTCACATGGCATTCTCTCTACAAGGCTACTGGTCCTATTGAATGAAGGTCCCACCCTAACCAAGATGGCTGCCTCATAGTTAACTACAGTTACAGTGACCTGATTTCTAGATAGTCACATGCTCAGCATCTGGAGGTTAGGATTTCATCCTATCTAGTTTTGTGAAGCTGTGGGGTGATGGGGGACCCAACTTAACCTACAATACTACCTTGTGGAGCTTCTAGCATAGAACCTTCTTTGACAGATGGGTAGGTTGAGGCATAGAATGGCCAGATGATTGGCTCAAGAGCTGTAGTGGTAAATCACAAACCTAGATCTGCCCACAATGCCCAAAAGGTATCTGCCATGAAGCTCTACCTTGCCAACATGGGGTTTGCTCAGCTGGTGGCCATTCACATGTAAGGACTTGCACATACACCTCTATGAGGTAAGTGTATCCCCATCTTACTGCTGAAAAAAATGAGCTCTGGATAGGCAGAAGTCATGGTGTTTGGAAAAGGACACAAGTAGAGAAGACTTGTCTATCCACACTCCTTCTGCAGTCTCACTATGAGATCAATGGCATTGTGGTAGGGGCTGGACACTAGAAATGAACCAAGAACTCAACACAATTGGCTTGATCCTCAAGCCTTTCTGCCCATCCTAAAACAGAGTAAACTGGAAAAAAATTAGGGCTTTGAATATTTAGTTTTTTTTTTTTTTTTTTTTTACTAAAAAAGTTCATCTGGAGATAAATGAGTTTATCATTTGGAAGCTGAGGGTACTGGAAGGACCAGTTTAGGCAGGGTAGCAGAACCACAGCATGGCTAGCCAAACAGTGCCTTGCTTTCTGGAAGGCAGAACACAGAGAGATGCTGGTATGCAAAGCCTCTCACTGCCTCTTAGGCAGATCTTGAGGAACAACATTCCTTGACCAATTCCAAGGACTGCATTGGCCTTGGACTTCATATGGTTGGGGAAATGAAGGAAGAGAGAGGGGCCTGTAGGGTAGGAAATGCATTGAGGATGTTCCTTTGTGCTAAATGCAGAGTGTGGTGGTTGGGGAGGCAGGTGTGTGCACACAAAACTGTTCAATGTGGTCTGTCTTAGGTCCTTGGACTAGTCAGAGAATGCAAGTACCAGCTACAGGAGATGCTCAAGTCTCCTTTTGGGGGATTCTTCTACACATGTGTCATGCCCAGACAGTTTCTCACAGTACCACAATGGCTCTAACCAACACTGCAGTAGAATTATGGACTTAGATTAGGCCCTTACCTGCCTTTGCAAAATTCTCTGTCTAGTGGCCAAGTGAATGCAGAATAGGTCAATTCCCTGTAATGCTATGAGGCCAGACAGCCCAGAGAGGTCCCTTAACTCATGGAGGACTCAATGTCAGCTTCCTAAAGGAACTGATGCTTTTGGAGAAGCCTAGTGGTAAGCTCTGGGGGGTGAGACTAAGGAGGCAGGTAGGCAGAGATGTGTGCTGAGTGTGCATGTGTGTGCTGCATGTGTACAGGGCAGGTTGGTCAGTGTCCTAGTCAAAAAGAGCTGCATGTGCTGAGGCCCATAGGTAGGAAAGGGTGCACTAATGCTAAGGAACAGCAGGATGAGATGAGTGTGTCTAGAGAAGAGGTAGGGAGGGGCACAGACCTGAGTGGAGAGAGAGTTGGGGGTCTGGGAAATCCTCCTGTACAATCTTGTCTGCCATTACTTCTTTGGTTCTAGACCCACCAGCAGTAACCAAGTAGGCTGCACCACAAGAATTGAGCCACCAAACTTGGCTGAAGCTGAAAAGGAACATGTGATCATGCTACCTTCTGAGCTCTCCCAACGCTCCAGTAATAAAGCTAGCAAGATCGATTCGCACCATTCTGCGAGTCCCAAGTCTGTCTCTCCGAGTTTCTCTTTATTACTCCCATTTAGCAGATGAGAGGAGGGAAGTTCAGGAAGGTTAAGTGACTACATTCTGAAAGTCTATGATTTTCTGAAGGAAGCCGCCCTCGAGCGTTCTGCCTGAATAACCCAATCCTTTGCTCTCGGGAGGAATTTTATTCGGGGGAGGAAAAAAAACAAGACTCCTAATCACCACAATGATCACAGTGGCTACTATCGATTTCATACTTTCTCCTTAGCAGACCCTCTATCACACCGTGTGGAAGACACATATCAATTTTTAATCCCCACAACCATCTGATGAGGCAGATACTTATATTCTCCCCATTTCGGAGATGAGGCGCCTGTTTACAGTGCTCAATCAGCCTGGCCAAGGTCATGTGGTCCCACAGCCTGAGCAGCCAATCATTCCCCTCTGAAGCTTAAAATCAGCAGAGATCTTGTAGCCAAACTTTAGGGAGATTTTCACAAGCAGGAAACGGTGGTATGGAGCAGCCTCGCCTTGCAGCCAGAGTATGAAGCCTGGGTTTAAATCTGTCTTACCATTTACAAGCTGTGCAAGGCTGGGTGAGAATTCCTAAGTTCTCGGATCTTCGGCACTTCATCTGTAGAGGGGGACAGTGCTAGGATCTGCCTCACAAGCTTGTGCAGGGTTTGAGTGCAGGCCTCAAAGCTGCACTTGGGCATCTGTGGTCACTTGTTACCTGTTCTGCACCAGGCATTATACCTGATGCGCCTTATCTCTGATTCTCACAGGAATGTGTGTGTGCATGGGTGTGTGTATGTGTATGTGTGCATGGGTGTGTGTATGTGTGTGTGTATGGTGTATGTGTGCATGGGTGTGTATATGTGTGTGTGCACGGCTATGTGTGTGTGTGTGCATGGCTGTGTGTGTGTGTGTGTGTGTGCATGGCTATGTGTGTGTGTGTGAGTGTGTGTGTATGTGTGCATGGCTCTGTGTGTGTGTGTGTGTGCTGAGGACTGCAGAACATGACAAGCAAGGAAGCAAAGGCAGGAGCAGCACAGAAGACCGAATTAAGGCATCAGCTATTGTTCTATAATAGAAATGTAATTATTTCATAAGGATAATAACAACTCATCCCTTACTGGTGCAGGAAACCCTTCCATGCCATTATCTCACTGCATCCCATAATGGCCCCACAGGCTCGAGAGCAGAGCTAATTACATTATGTTTTGCTTGTGGCAGCCTCTCTTGGTCGCTTACCAATACCCATTGCCCTTGCTAACAGCATCTTGACTCTTGGGCAGGCCAGGCCTCTATCACGTGCCCCAATTGCTGGATTGTGGCTGGCAAATTACAGTATTCCCAGTCTCCTTTTGGGAGTGTGACCATGGGTCAGTTTGACATGAGGAGAAGCTTGGGGTACCCTGGATGTTGAGCCATCTGCATATAATGCTTGAGACTGCAGTAGCAGAAGCCAGAAAGCTGTTCTGAGCTTTGGTAAACCATGTCTGGAATTGCTTTGCCTTAGGACTTCTCACTGAGTGAAATAATGAAGGACTTAGTTGATAATAATAATAATAATAATAATAATAATAATAATAGTTACAGGTGAGTTGAGTTTGACTTATGTATATGTCATCTTAAGATATTCCACCTTTCTTCAGAAAGTTGTAAAGATTAATCACTATCATTTTGACTGGATTTGGAATCACCTAGGAGACACACCTCTGGGTAAACCTCTGAGGATGTTTTCAGACAGGTTTCACTGAAGAAAGACTCACCCTGAATATGGGTGGCACCATCCCATCTGCTGGGGTCCAAGGCTGAATAAACGTAGGAAAAGGAGGAAGCTCTCTGAAAACTAGCATTCATTTTTTCAGATTTCTGACTGTGAACACAATGTGTCTGATCGTCTCACAGCCCTAGCACTGTGCTTTCTATGCATGATAGACTCTATTCTCTGAAACACCCCTTTTCTTGAAGTTGCTTTTGTTAGATATATCATCATAGTAACAATAAAAACAACGCAGCATTCCTAAAAGTCTGCTCTGACTACTTTTTGTACTTATTTTCAAGTCACAGCCTATGCTAGGAACAGCTCCGCTGCTCTGCTCAGTTGCCAGCAAACTGTGGCTCTGTTCTTTGGGTTTCCCTTCAACATCTCCTTTACTTCTAGTGTCTGAGCTGATGTGTCAGAGGGTAGGCATGGGAAGCACACCCAAGAAGCCTGGTTAAATTGTCTGCACAGTGATCCCAAGGCTGCTTCCCCCACTGTTACATGAGATGCTGGTACCTGCTGACAGGCTGGTTGTGGTGAAAGGGTGGGCACTGGTGTTATTGGTGTTCCTCCACGGAAAGACTGCTTCCCTCAGTCAGTAGCAACCCCAACATTTTCTGGTTAGTACTTCATGCCAGGCACAAGGAACCTGTGGTGAATGAATCCTTTGCTTTCTTGGTCTTTCTACTCCAATTAGGCAAGGACTCTTGGATGCCTTGTCTCATTTCATCCCAGGCCCACGAAGACTTTTGATTCTTCTAAGAATGAGTGGCAGAGAGCAATCTTATTAGGGCTAAAGCCACAGTAAGAAGTCCCACCTCCTGGGCTCCTACTTCCTGCCTGTTTTGGTGATGGCAAAAGCATGATATCTGGCTGTAAACCTTAACTTCCTCTTGGAGGATCCCCACAGCTGGCCTCAGTGTCATCATGACTCAGGTGGCCAGGCAGGGCCCCTCTTCCAGCCCTTTTCAACACTCCCGTAGAGCCTGCACTTTGAAGCCTGTCTAGAAGCAATGGGGACCATCTTGCTGCCAATTTTCCACACAGCCATTCAGCCAGGCCTGAACTTGTACACTTCCCAAAGAGGGGCTTATCCAAAATGCAACAGATGACTCCCTGTGTCAAAAATGATTTCCTGGGGTCCAGATGAGCCATCCCAAGCACTACAGTGCCCATTGGTGCCCAGTGTCTGCTGGTGCTTTGGGAGAAGTTGTTATTCTATGACGAAGCCTCTGCAATTAGCTTATGTTAAAGGCAGGCTGAGGACTGTCCTTGCTGACCTCTGTAGAGGGTCTCTGTGGCTGCTCTCACAGTTACTGACTACACACAAGAGCTTGCTGTCTTGACCTCTCTGGTCTTTTTGTAGACTTTTCTTCTGACATGTGATACCCTTTAGAATATCTGTTTGGAAAGCATATTTCAAATACCATATCCTTGGGAAGAGGTGGAAGAACTCACCCTCTTAAGCAGGCTGTAAATATAAGGCCATTTAATGCCTTGCCTCCCATTCATATTTGTTAAAGCACTCATTTACTTAACAAGTCTTCATTCACTCATTCATTTATTCATTCAAAAAATATTTCTTGAAAGCCACACATGGTAGTCCCTAGGACTATGCCAGCAATACTATCCTATGTAAACTCACAGACTCATGAAATGTTTACTGGTATTCTTTGCATGGGAAATATTTCCATAAAGCCTCATGTATGGGGGCTTGCTCCTATCTGGTAGTGCTGTTAAGAGGTGATGGGATCATGAGGATATTAATTTTATCAATGGTTTGATACATTGATGAGTTTATACTGACTGGACTATTAGAAGGTCGGCCTGTTTGGAGGAAGCAGGTCACTGGGGGAATACCTTTGAAGTGCATACTTTGCCTGTCACTGGTCCCTTTCTGTCTACAATGCTTTTGCTTTTTGCCTGCCAGGTGGTGAGCAGTTCTGTACCATCATCTCTCTTGGCAATGGTGCTCTGCCTTACCATAGTGGACCCAAGGAATCATGGACTAAAACCTAGAAACTTTGGGCCCAAATACATCTTTCCTCATTTAAATTGCTTCTTTTTGGTATCTGCCACAAAAACAAACAAACAAACAAAAACCCCCAGCACTTACTGTGTGTTATGTTTATGTTATTTTATGATGTAGCTGCCTGAGATGTTTTACAGGTGAGGGTGACCTCTGCCAAAGCTCAGATCAACTGAACCATGTCCTTCTTTGTGTTTCCACTGTGTTATGCGTTCTACTCTGCAGCACAGAACTGAGGCCTACTGTGTGTCAACAGTGGGGATGCAGGTGGGTGAGTCAGCAGAAGCTTTGCACAACCTGGGCTACACCTGCTGTAGGGGAGGTGTGGTGGCTTGAATAGGAATGGTCCCCACAGACCCATGCATGTGAGTGCTTGGCCCATATGGAGTGGCATTTTTAGGAGGTGTGGTCTTGTTGGAGTAGGTGTGGCCTTGTTGGAGAAATGTCATTGTAGTGATGGACTTTGAGGTCTTACATGCTCAAGATATGCCCAGGGTGGTACACGGTCTCCTTCTGCTGCCTGTGGATCAAGATGTAGGACTCCAGCTCCTTCTCCAGCACCATATCTGCCTGCGTGCTGCCATGTCCCGCCATGATGATAATGGACTAACCGCTGAAACTGTAAGCCAGTCCCAATTAAATGTTTTCCTTTATAAGAATTGCCATGGTCATGGTGTCTATTCACAGCAATAGAACACTTTGAGATATAAATGAAAAATTCTAGAAATAAATGACTCCTACAGCATAGGATTCTGAGCAGTGTGCTAAAATCTCATGCTAGCCCATAGGTCCTCCCCAGGATGAGAAGCATCCCTCCATTCATCTTTCTTGCCTATTAGTATCTTAGCAAGTATCCCAGTTATCCAAGTAATGCTGTCTTATACAACAATGCTTGCCTTCCACTAACTTTTATTTGCTTAATAGTAATTATTAAGCATTTAATAAGTGATGAGATCAGGGAAGATATTAATAAAATGAGGACCAAGAGACAATACAAAGGAACAATGAAACTGTAAGCCAGTTCTTTGAAAAGATAAACAAGATTGACCAACTCTAGCAGAACTGGAGAATGTTCAGGTTACTGAGTGGAGGCCTGCTCTGCCCCTGGTCTGACCAAAAGAAAGAGGGCTCAAATCAATGAAACTGGAGATGAAACAGGGCGAATTACAACATATGCTAATGGAATCCAGAGTGTTCTTAGAGAATTCTTTAGAAAACTACATTTTAAAAACCTGGAAAATGAAGACGTGGATAAATGCCAAGACACAAATAACATACCAAAATTAAATTGAGAAGATATACACAATTCAAATAGATCTATAATAAGCAATGAGATGGAGGCAGTTTTGAGGAGCTTTCCAACAACAGCCTGAGGTTCTGCCTCAGTCAGTAGATGCTTGTCTAGCATGTATAAAGCCCTGGGTTTGATCTCTAACACCACATAGAACAGGTATGATGGCTCATGTCTATAATCCCAGAACACAGGAGGTAAAGGCAGGAAGGTCAGGAATTCCACACCAGCCTTGGCTAAATAGTGAGTTCAAAGCCAGCTTGGGCTACACAAGACCAAGACCCTATTTCAAAATTAAAATAATTAAATTAAAAAGAGTCTTCCAATATAGAAAAGCCCAGGACTAGACAGACTAACTACCAAATTCTACCAAACTTTGAACAGTAATTAGCACCAGGGCTCCTCAAATTATTCTACCAAATAGGGTGGGATGGGTGCTACCAACCACATTGAACAAAACCAGTCTTTTTTTTTTTTTTTTTTTGTTTTTCAAGACAGGGTTTCTCTGTGTAGCTTTGCGCCTTTCCTGGAACTCACTTGGTAGCCCAGGCTGGCCTCGAACTCACGGAGATCTGCCTGGCTCTGCCTCCCGAGTGCTGGGATTAAAGGCGTGCACCACCACCACCCGGCCGAACAAAACCAGTCTTATCCCAGTACCAAAACCAGATAGGGTACAACAACAGCCAAACACTATGGACCAATTTCACAGGTGCCAAAATTTGCCACAATAAATTCATAAGCTGAGTTCAACAACACATTAAGAATGTCACACACCGTGGCCAAGTCAGTACTGTTACAGAGATGAAAGAAGACGCACTATAGCACATCTAGACTCAGGGACAGAAGTCACATCAATAGCCTAACAGATGCCGAGAAGACCTTTGACAACGTGCTACATGACCATGAGAAGAGCTTTGAGGAAACCAGGGATTTGTGGGAGAGTGAGTAGGAAGGCTCCTCAAGTCAAGTCACTTGCTGTCTAAGCCTGACAACCTGAATTCAATCCCTGGTCTCCACATCAAGTGGAAGGGGAGAACAGTTTCCACAAAGCTGTCCCTTGACCTCCATCTGTGTGCTGTCACACGTGTGCTGATGCACGACCTGGTAATCAAAACTTTTCTAAAAAGAGAAATCGGAACTAGAACCCACCTCAACGCAGTAAAGTCTGTATGTGACAGACCTACAGCACTGTTATACCAAATGGAGGGAAACTGGAGACATTTTCTCTAAAAGCAAGAACGAGACAAGGATGCTCACTCTCTTTCCTCTTATTTAGTATAGCACCTGAATTCTAAGCCACACGAAAGGCAAAAGAAAGAAATAAGAGGGATGCAAGGAAGAAAGGAAAAAGTCAAATTAGCCTCATTTGCAGATGATATGATCGTACACTTAAAAGACTCTAAAACAGTGGTTCTCAAATGCTGTGACCCTTAAATACAGTTCCTCATGTTGTGGTGACCCCCAAGCATAAAATTATTTTCATTGCTACTTCATAACTGTAATTTCGTTGCTGTTATGAATTGTAAATATCTGATATGTAATCCCTGTGAAAAGGTCATTCGACCCCCCCAAGGGGTCACGACCCACAGGCTGAGAACAGCTGCTCTTAAGACTTCACCATAAACCCTCTCAGCAAAGTAGCAGGCCCAAAACTGGCATACAGAAAGCTGGAAAACAACTCCATTCATAATAGATGAAAAGACGCTTAAGAAGAAGAGTCACTGAGAAGGAGAGGGGCCTCTACAGTGCAAACTTTAAAACACTGGAGAAACTGAAGAAGACTCGAGAAGATGGAAAGATGCCCCCCCCCACGCTATACACACACACGTACGTGCACATGCATGTGCACTCACAGATCAGCAGAGTTAATGTGCAGAAACTGCCTATGTTATCAAAAGCAACCCACAGACTCAGTGTAGTCTGTACATTAAGGGAAAAATGTCAGATTCAGAAAGACGAATACTTTGCATTTGTGTGTGTGTGTGTGTGTGTGTGTGTGTGTGTGTGTGTTTACACACATACATGATGTTAAAGTGCTTGGGGTGGTAATGGTGGGTAAATATGATCTAAGTACAGGATAGGAATATGTGAAGATAAAATAATGAATCTTATTACTTTGTATGTTAATTTAAAATTGATTAGTACGTGCTAGGGCTGTAGCTCTATAATAGGGTCCTTCTCTCATATGCACATAACTCTGGGTTCAATCTCCAGATATGTGGATGTCAGAGGACAACTTTGTGGGTGTTTGTTCTCTTCTTCTACCTTATGGGTCTTGGGGATTGAACTCAGGTCACCAAGCTTAAAAGGCAGGCCTCTATCAACTGAACCATCTAATTGTCCCCCATGCCTGATTTGTTCAAGGTTTTTATCATGAAGGGATGTTCAACATTGGCAATGGCCTTTCGACCTCTATTGAGATGATAATGTTATTTTTTAAGTTTTCTTTGATTTATTTTCATTTTATGTGCATTGATGTCTTGACTGCATGTATGTCTCTGTTAGGATGTGGGATCCTCCTAGAACTGGAGTTATAGACAGTTGTGAGCTGCCATGTGGGTGCTGGGAATTGAACCTGGGTCCTCTGGAAGATCAGTCAGTGCTCTTAACCTCGGAACCATCTCTGCAGCCCTAATAAAGTTATTTATAAGCCCCCCCCAAAATGCCTCTAACATGAAAGACTTTTAATTTTTCATAAGGCAGAGAACAGATGTTAATTGAACACATACTATTCTCCAAACATAGAACTAGGTGATTTTATATTTTATTCTTCTGTGTCACCTCTGTGATTATAAGCAGGATCATCCTGGTTTCTAGATGGGGCAACTGTGGCTTGGGAAGATTCCATGGAAACCTGTCATGTTTTAAGTGAATGACAGGTATGGGACTACATTTTCTGACTTCTGGGACAGAACTCTGAAGCCACATGGACTAATCTGACTTAACCAGATCCCATAACTTGAATCTAGTTTCCTAGGCAGTCAAATGGAGATAATTAGGTTTCCTCAAACGGATTCTGTGAAGTTTAGATAGGGAATGAATATGAGTATGTGGTTAATGCCTGCTCGACAAAAAGTTTAACAACTTCCAGGACTAATTACAACAACTGAAGCAGCTACTACTTTATTGTTTCTTCTCAATCATATTATCCCTCTGTCAATCACACTGCCTTCTAGTAGGGCACATTTATATGTGGCCTGTGGTGACGATGATAGAATAATTGTGATGTTCAAGTCAATTGTTTTTTTCATAATGTTCTAGAAATAATCCAAATACCCATCAACAGATGCATGAGTAAATGAATTGTCATGATTCATGCCATGTTAAGCTACATAGCAATGAGCAAGTGCATATGCAGCACTATGGATGAATCCCACGGATGTTCACACATTTGTGGCAAGTGAAAGGAACCAGATAGAAGAGCACATGCCTTAAGATCTGTTTCTACAAAATTCAGTTGCTCACAGAAGTGACGCACAAACTGTGGAGTGGTTATCCATGTGTAACAGTGCTTGGGCTGCTGAGAGCAAGGGGGTGCATGAGGGAACCTGCAAGGGTTTGTTGACAGTCTTTCATGTTTTGATCTGTGTGATAGCTACAGGGACTGACAGACATGTGATCCAGTATCACCCGGCAGTGCCCTGAAGTCAGCATGCTTTATAGATGTTAGTGTACACATGTCCTTCAAAACTTTCTGAGCAGAGAGTTGTTACGGGAATTCCATCAGGGGTCGGCTAGCCAATTGAAAGGAGTGGTGGAGTTTTTATTAGGTGGTATGTGACAGAATAAAAGGCAGCGGCCCGGAGATGCACGGTCTCTTGAAAGGTAGACTGGCAGCGAGCCACAGGAGAAAGCGCAGCTGACTTGGTTCAGGTTCCCCATCCCCTTTTGGAACGGAGGTCATTGGTGGTGGCAAGGGCGGCCAGCGGTAGCAGCTGGACCCACGGTAGATTCTTCATTCTGTCTTGTAATTATTGGTCATGAATTTATACTGAGATTAAATGGTAAAGTAACCCCTTGGCTTCCTTCTTTAGAGAGCAAGTCAAATGCAAATCAAATGCAAACCTTTTTTTTTGAGATAGGGTATCTATCAAATCTAAAAAATGATCAATGTAAAGTTTCTGTAGTTAATAAACATTGCAGTTATCTCTAGATGCTGCTTTCTGTGTTGTAGGACCTTGAAGCACTTTTAACATTCTATCTCATTTAAGTTTTTCTAAGTGTTGGGAATGGACACCCAGGGCCTTGTGCATGCTAAGCAAACCCGGTACTTCAAAGCTATATCTCTAGTCCCTTTTCTACCCATTCTTTTATTTTACTTTTTAAAAATAGGGTCTTGTTAAGTTGCCCATGGTGGCTTCGAACCTGAATTTCCTCCTGTCTCAGCCTTCCAGGCACCTGAGTTTGTAGGGTGTGCCGCTTCACTGGGATTATCACATCAACCTGTCACAACTCTGAGGGGTAGGTACTATCATTTCTATCTGAAAAATTAAAAAGTTGGAATATGACGACTCATGTTCTTTGCCTCAGGCCACTCACCTTTATGGGGCCAGGACTGGGGGCCAGGTCTGTGTTTCACCAAGGCCTTCACTATAATTACCTCCCTCCATTCTAAGGGACCCCATGTGAAGGCCATCCTCTGGCTCCCACTTTTACATTCATTCTCTTGTATAAGTCACAGTAGAGCTGACTTGGGACCCCAATACTGGAAATACAGAGCATTTCCAAACCTAGGAAGACTTTGTGTTTCCTCAAGTCACTTGTCATGGGGAAATCAGCCACCATGGTGTGAGGATGCTCAAAGAGCTGTGAGGAGGCATGCATGGTGAGGACCTGAAGCCACATGCCAGCAGCCAGCCTCAGTCCTCCAGCACTGAGTGTGCCATCCCAGAAGTGGATGCTCCAGCTCCAGTCACGTCTTTAGATGACTACAAGCCAGGCTGAGACCTAAGTCTGGCTAGCATGCCAAGATGATCATGAATCCTGGCCCCCAGAAACTTTGAAATAATAAATGTTCCAAACAGTTAAAGTGCAGGGTAATTTATCACATAACATGTGAAAAATAATACAAGGAGGAAAGACCACAGTCATTAAATGGTGAGCAACTTTTTACAAATATTAATTTTTTATTTGTTTCTGTGTGTGCATGTGTGCATGTGTGTATGTGCACATGTGTGCATGTGCATGTATTTGCAGATGTTTACGAAAGCCAGAAGAGGGTGTCAGATGCCCTGGAGTTAGAGTTAGAGTAAATTTTGAGCCACCCAATATGGGTGCTGAGAATCAAACTCAGGTCTTCTGGAAGAGCAGCAAACACTCTTATCTGCCCACCCATCTCTTCAGCCCTTTAAATGAAGAAATTCTCTCTCTCTCCCTCCCTCTTTCCTTCCCTCCCTCTCTCTCTCTCTCCCTCTCTCCCTCTCTCTCCCTTCCTTCCTCCCTCCCCCCCTTCTCTGGTGTATGGTGTGCCCACATGCATGCGTGCAGAGGCTAGAGGAAGACATCAGATGTCCTGCTCCAAACTCTCTGCTCTGCTTTGTTCCCATCTCACTGAAGCAGAAGCTGGCTGATGGAGTTGAGCTGGTGACCAGTGAGCTACCGGGATCCCCCTGGTTCTATCTTCCCTCTGCGCCGCTGGCATCACAGGCACAGGCTGCTGTGTGTGTTAGGGATTCAGATTCAGGTCCTGAGGCTTCTTCAGCAAGTGAGCCATCTCCTCAGCCCCCAGAACCTACTCAAAGGACTCAGAAAGCCTCACTTGAGGGCCGAGATTTGTGCGGTAATTCCTAATGGTTTCAGTTGTTCTATCTTCATGGTTCTCCTTGGAATTTCATTTTTGGGTTAGATCTACAAAAGTAAGACTGCGGATCAGCCATTCCACACTTCAGCTATCTCCCCGTAACCTTAAAACTGTAGGCCTGGATAACACGAAATTGTGCGGAAAGTAAAACCTGCTCATTGTTTATTAATAAATTAGCTCCATGAAAGACAAAGAGCATAGCCGTTCAGTGGCATTTGGTAACAGCTCTCCTCATTAGAATATTAATCACCAGTGTCAAGACTCACTGGATTCTATTAGCATTAAGCAAAGGTTAGCTTTTGGTCAACACTTAACATTTAAAGACTGCAAGAATCACAGGACGTGGGGAAGAGCCTACCGACACGTTTGGTCCCATCTTCTGTCCCCAGGCAGATGCTTTCATCTTATTTGATGTACCCAGAGGTAGAGACCCACACGCCCTCCTCTGGTAGTAATCGTGCTTTCTATGTTTTGTTTAATACTGACAATCAAACACATTTCTGCACCTCACACCCAATTCCCCGGCTTTCATTTCGACACCTTTTCTCTTGCTCCATCTTCTGAGAACAAGAGAAGCAAATGTTAAGAACTGTCTTCAGAGACACCATGCAGAGGGTAATGAAATCACAGCTCGACCTTCACATCCAACAGCTCACGCTCCTCTGCGTGAATTTCACTGGAGTTTCCCCACTCCTGCCGGACACAGCCTCTCAGAACCCACCCCACTCCAAAGCCAAGGTGCTCGAGAATGTGGTCTGTAAGAAGACAGCTCTGCACACCCTCTTTCACTGGCTTATAGGATCATTTCGTAACTTTTAAACTTTTAGACTTACAGGCATGTGAGAGGTGTAAGAGTCCTTTGATACCACCCTGGAGTTTTCTGATACAGAGAGAACTGCTCGAAGCCGCTCAGCAACAGGGTGTCTGGGCTCGGCCTGGGACCCAGGCTTCCTGATTTAGCTTTACGTGTCTCTAGTCTCTTGTGTGGCTTGAGATCATCACTCAAGCATGCCCCACCTGCGTTTAAGTCTATTTTCTGTTCCTATTGATGACATCAAGGCAGTGCCATCTGCAACAGTAAAGGCATGAGCCTAGCCAGGGCCTTGGAGTCTGTGGAATACACTGTAATTTTTGGTTTTCGTAAAGACAATCTCAGCATGCTGTTCAGGAGTGAGCTACAGAATACTGCCAGCATCACAAACACAAGCTGAACAACTGAGTACAGGATTCTGTTAGCATTTGAGAAAGGTATAGATGCATGAGCTTGGTATAGAAATTTCTAGAAAAACACACATAAAGTTGTGAATGACAGGGTGAGGTAGATACTAATGCCCTTTGCTTTTCTTTTTAGACCCTCCAGCATTATTTGAATTTTTAACTGTGTGACTTCATGACTTTTTATAAGAAAAATGGCATAAATATTTAAGTGTTTTTGCTGGGAGTTTTTGTGGGTTCCCCCCTCTGCTTGTCACACTTTTCCACTGTTTGACTTTTTTTTAACCTATCATGCACTATTTGCATAATTAGAAAAAAACGATATTAATAATAAATACATAGTAGCTGTAGTGACCTGCATCTGAAATACCTGTTCTAGGTGACACTTTTGGGATACAAAGGGTATCACTGCACAGATGAAATCAGTTTGCCTGTGTCTCATGGCCATGATTCTGGAG
>CABHPH010154907.1:0-48600 GCA_902168325.1 Peromyscus nudipes
GAATTCATTATATTCATTGTACAAATGGGGAAACTGGAGCTCAATCAGCTTAATCAACTTAGCCAGATTCACATAACTTAGTCATGGCAGAGGTTATCTTACCATAAAACTTGCTCCCTTCACCTCTGATGCATACTGCCTTCCTGAGCAGCAATGACCCTGGACACACCAGAGAAGCTGAAGATTAGCCGACACATTTCTTCTTTTAAGAACATATGCTGTGGGATATTAATGTCCAAAACAGAGATCGATACTCTGTGATTGCAATGTTTGAATCAAGAATATGTTGGCACATCTTTCACAAGTGCATGTCCTCTAAGCACCTGGAGGGCCATTTGTACATTTAATGTACATTAAAACCATCTGCACATTCTGGGTACAATAATCAACAGAATAATTTATGAACATGAGGTGTCTCACAGATGGAGAAGTGCTTTAGTTTATATCTCCTCTGAGTGCTAGTGACCACCTGAAACACTGTGTTGTGAAGACTCGGGAGAAGTCCTCAAGGAGAAGTATAATCAATAAGAAATGCCGGGTGAAAGAAAGGAAGGAGGGAGCTGTGGTTAGAGGTACCAAGCATTTGCTATCTCTGTTCAGGAAGAACTACCCATATGCTCCCAGGAATGGATCATCTTTAAATTAATAAATGAGTTCATATTTAATGTTATTAAAAGTGGAAGGAGAAATGAATCCAAATTTAGCGTCTTCAGATGAGAGTGAGCTTCGCCTCTCACGGCACAGTGCAGATGGGAAGGAGGGCACACGCCATAACTTTTGCATGGCTATGATTGCAGTGCCTAACAGAAACGGCATAAGGGAGGAGTGGTTTGTTTGGGCCCATGGTTTCAAAGGGCTTCATTCATCATGGTAGGGAAGGCATGGTGGGGCAGCTGAGCTCAAAGCAATGGGAGTCCATGTCAAAACTTGTTCACATAGCTCTGGACCAGGAAGCAGAGAGAGTACAGCAGGAGCTGGGGGCCAGGTAAACTTTCAAAGGCTCTCCCCTAATGACCTATCTCCACCAGCTGCTACATGGCTTTTAAAGGTTCCACAGCCTCCCCAAATAGCACCCCTGGCTGGGAACAAACATTCAAAACATGAGCCTGGAGGTATGTTTCAGATTCAAACTTGAGCAGCAAGCAAGAAACTCACAACTCTCAACTAACTTTCCAAGACCTGTAGCTAGCAAGGGTTAGACATGGCATGTAGCTTCTTTTCCTTTGTAGGCTCTTGATACTTCATGACAGCACACCACTTTCTAAAATCCCCCGAGTTCACCAAAATGTCTCTGTTCAACTAGCTCTTTTACTGTGGTGTGTGATGATTCCAGGATACCCAACACTTTTCTCATCTCATCTTTCCTCCTCCTTGCTGGCTGGAAACTCACTCCTTTCAGAACACAAATGACTGAGGAAACACACTCTGTTAGACCAGATCGTGCCTCCCAAAGGTGGCAGGTTTGCATCACGACTTTACATAAATGCTCTTGGCACTGTCAGTGGGCGGTAGGCAGGAGGATGGCTCTGCCATGAGACAAATATAGAGCTGCCATCCTTAAAACTCTAGCGGGAGACTAACCCTTAAGGGAGATGCCATGCAATAAATAATTTTTGCCACAACACGTTGCTTCCCTTTGCATAAATTTAACACCCCATTCTCTGTACAATATGTGATCTTCCTGCTAACTCTCCATAGACAGAAATAGCTCTGGTAAGATGTGATCAAATATAAGTGGCAGAATGTAAGGGAGACACGACACACCGAAGAACTTGACCCTGATGCCAGCTTTTCTGCAGAGGATATTATTTTCTGAGAGTGAAGAATATTGAAAGAGTTACGACAATGGGGCAGATCACCAGTCTGATGGAATCCCCAGAGCATGATGAGAATTCTAATTTTAGACTCTAGAATGCTGTTTCCCTATTTGCTCTACAAGTTACTACCTGGCAAGCAGGCTTGTGCCTCCCTTCTCCTTCCCATTATAGTGGAGGACATATCCCTCACCCTAAACATGAAGATCAGCCTAGGCAACATGCTCAAGAGCCAATCCTGCCTCCAAGGAAAGGACTCTCAGAAGGTGAACAAAACATAGTCAACTAGTTTTTCTCCAGTCTATACATCACTACAGGTTGTCGTGAAACTTTTGACGCATGTATGCAAATTAATAGATCTATTTTTGGAGTTTAGACTGTTAGATATTTCAAATCTACTTAAGTCATTTTTTTCTGTATCTTGTGTTTCTCAAACATGGCCTTTTGGCAATTGACAATCTTTAATTTGGAGTAGTACGGCATGTTCCTTTTGGTCTACATAGCTTGTGTAACTTTCGTGTTCTTTCTGAAAAGAATCCCTAACCCCTGCAGAGAGAGGACATCTGGTTAGGTAAGTTCATTTTCTTAGTACTTCATCACTGCCAGAATTCAGTAACATAATTCTCTTGTGTTGCCTTCCTCCCATCCATGTCATTCTGAGAATGTCATGTCCTGCAATCCATCTTCCTGTATCTATAGACTGCAGTGTGACCGCATAACCTGTAGATTCCATTCCTGAAAATTGGGCATCAGGGGGAATTCTGAGGGACAGGCAAATGACATTTTTATTCAATTCTAGACATGTAGTTTGATGGCCAGGGTGAGAGGAAATGAATCACATGCACAATGTTGGCCACAGGTTTTCAAGTTTCAAGTGACAAAGTCCCTAACTTGAACAGAAAATAAAACCTATAGGCCCATGTAAAAACCAAGAGTAAAATTATTCCAGACTGAGTTACACCAAGGACAGGAAACGACATCACGTGCTGCCACTCTGCATTGTGATCACTGTCAATAAGCCTCTCCTGATCTGGTGTGCACTGACAGTTTCTGGCTGAGGTTATTCACACTGGCCATCTGGAAGAAGCAGGACACGTCTGTCCCAACTGCTTCAGTTCTATGAGTGACTTAGATTTTCCTAGTTCATATCCATGGGCCTATTACTAATCCCAAATAATAGCTTACACTAAGTTGTAGGTACCATTTGGTCATCTGAAACCCAAAGAAATAGATGAATGGACAAACAAGATAGAACTAAACCCCGTTCTCATCTTTCTAGACAAGTCTATAGTTGCCTAACATGGCATGTGTGAGCAGGTATGCTCCTATGGCCCCACTGCTTCTTGTCATTCAGTCCCTGCCCATGTATTGCCGTTCTAGTTCAGACCGTTGTCCTGATATCTTAGTCCCACTAGGACTTTGTCCCCCTGGATATTGAATCAATGCCCTTCAACTTTGGAGCCAGTGTTGGAGGATTGCGGAGCTCTGGCCTCCCTATGGGATGAACAGTTTGCTGGGTTAGAGTAATTCAGTTACTAAACATCTTCACAGCTTCCATGCCACATCAACGTGTCCAATAATCGACTGTTCCAAATTTTTCCTTCTCAACCTGCTCTTGCATGAATGCACTCAGTTGCGGTGAATAGCAGTACTCTATTTCCAATTCAAAAATGCAGAGGACATCTCTGCTAGCCACTGTTCTCTCAGAATGGATAGAAGGGGCATGTATTATAAAGGGGATTTATTACATTGGCTCATGTGATTCAGTCTGAGCAGTCCAACAATAGCTTTCTGAACACTAGAGAGCCTGAGAGGCTGGTAGCTACTCATCCCACTCAGTTGGATGTCTCTGAAGTCCCTAGCTAGTGCTAATGGCATGGAGAAGGATTCTTCATAAGCCAGCCCAGAGATGTGTCTTTTAGTTGGTCCCATATCCAATCAAGTTGAAAATCAAGATTAACTGTCATACCATCCTTTACTTTGCTCACATCCAGCCAGCCACTCAGTTCTGTTAAATTCAACTCCCCATAGTTCTTTTCAGCACAATCTACTTCTGTCCCAGCAGGTTGACCTAAGCAACTAGCATCTCCCTCCCTTACCACATCCTGTTTCCAACTGGGACAACAAAATCCAGAGTGAGCTTTTCAAACATAAGCTGGACGGTGCAAACCTGCACATAGTGTGCTCTAAGTGTTCCTCTTAGTCTTAGCCTATATTTATCTTTCATACTCTTAAGATTTATTTTTAATTATTATGTGCATGTGTGTATATATGTGTGTAGGTATATGCACATGAGTATAGGTGGCCACAGAGGTCAGAAGCATCCAATCCCCCTGCAGTTGAAGTTATGGGCAGTTGTGAACCACCTGATATGGGTGTTAGGAACTAAACTTGGATCCTTCATAAAAGCAGTAGGCACTCTTAGCTACTAAGCCATCTCTCCAGCCTCTACCCTTCAGGTATTAAATGCAGCTTCCTTAGATAAATTTTTCCTGGGCAAATTTTATAGCATTCTATCTTAGTCCATTTTATACTTCTATAATAGAATACCTGAGGTAGTAACTAATAACTAGTTTGGGCTTTACTCTAGCGTCTGGGCAGTCCAGCATTAAGATGATGCCTGGAGATCTTGATGCATCATAATGTGGAAAGAAAGCATCACCTTGTGAGAGACTATGAATGAAAATAGCAAGAAGTTGGCATGTTGTGACCCTTGCAACCTGTGCTCAGGATAACTAGCCCATTGATACAACCAGGGCCCTTTGGTGACCTAGTCACCTCTGACGTGAAATTCTCAACACTGTTGCATTGGGGAGTAAGTTCTCAACATAGGAAATTTGGGGGAAGACCCATTTTAATTTATAGAGCTTGATAGAGTTAAAATTCATAGAATTTATTACAACTGCAACATATCCATTGTCTGCATTGCTACTTATTTAATGTCTGCTTTTCCGGGGAGATTAATTCTATAAAGTGAACACTGCGTATAGTTTTCCCTGTTTCCCTCAAACCTAGTTCCCCATGAATTTAAGGACCCATAAATGTTTAATGAGTTAATTTATGAATGAATGCCACAATACATTCAAGCGGTTTCTAAGGCCTACCTAAATATTCATTATTCTGGAATGGTTCAAAGGAAAGCCCATGAGCAGGGCTGCGGCAGACAGAGCTTAGAATACTTTCCAGGAAATACCTTGCTCCTTTCATTCATCGTCTTCATGTTAAACACTGGCTATCCCTGCTCAATGTTTCAGCTGTGAATGGAGGAGTCTCTGAAACTCACTGTGACACTTACTAACCTGTCACCAGAGAGGCCATTGGTCGTTATGCTGTGTTCTCTATGTCACTTCATTTCCATTTCATTTTCAAGCCCTTTCTCCTCTATAGAGGGTGAGGGAAACATTTCATTGACTTAATATATCATCATCTATAAAAAAAATTAAACCAATAAATTAGGGGATAGTTTTAGGTCTTATAAAAAGATTCACTAAAGGGATTCCTTGAAACACTGTGCTCTCTAAGAACATTTAAAATTGGATTTGATTTACAAAAATTTGATTTGCACATAAATACTCAGGAACGCATTGATCGCTTTAAGTGAGCTACACAGGGACATGACTACCTTTAATCTTTTATAACAAAGGTGGCAATTAAAATTGCTTTTGCTAAGCAATTTTGAAATTGAGGGTTCGATCTCTTAGCTGGTTTTCCCTCATGCAAAAGACTCCCCTCTCCCCCCAATCCTTCCTCCTCCTAATTAAAGGAAGGAAGTTTGGATTCTTAGTAGACTACAGTTTCTGATAGAGTGCCCTGTCTTCTCATGGATGCTGTAGAAGCCAAGTTCGAAGTTTAATTTCATTTGGCTACCCTCTGTTAACGCAGTGCCTTTTACTATCACTTCTCAGAGGTACTGTTAGAGAAGGATTCTTTTGTTGGTTATTAAGAAGTGCTCGTTTACCACGGTATTTGATGAACCTGTATTCCCCAGTTCTATTGTCATTTTCACCCCACACACAAAAACTGCCTTTGTTTGGGGCCTGTTTGTTTGCTTTATTTAGCCTGAGGTGTCAAGTGCCTAATAAGAAATCCTGACAATAGTTTGCTCCATCTCTAGATTGAATTTCTTTATAGATCAACCTCCGTAATTCATTTCCCAACTGGTCCTGATCAATACAGCTTGGCTCAGCTTAAGGTTAGAGAAACTAACCATGGTGCTGATGGGGTGCCTCAAAGCACTGCCTTCATAAGGATGCGCTTTGATAGTAACCTGTCAAATTGACCCGCAACCCTGTCCCAGAGTCTGGGTCTGAGCTCCTTCTAAGTCCCAAAGCTGTCATTGTCTTGTTCTCTTTGATTTCATAAAGCCAGAGGCCAGAGAGGCTTTTACAAAACCAGCATGTGTTGAGGATACACGTGTCATGCACATTGGGATCCCTGAGCCTAGACCTGACTCTACTGCAAACTGGCTGTTGAATTTCAGTGAGTGACTAGACCATTTTGAACTTCTGTTTTAGCTTGTGTTTTAGGACAGCTGGGCCTGTTGATTCCTGGGACTCTACTGCTTTCAACATGTTCTGATTCTGCATGAAGAAAGGGGAGCCTTGTTTTTCGGCTCAGAGGCCACCACTGGGGTAAAAGTGATGGAAAACCCTTGCTTCTAAATCATGGAACCAGCAAACATGCTCTGCCATGAGGATTCCCAACCGGCTTTTCAAAGTTCCTGGTTTGGGGTCCTTGGCCAAGCCCCAATATTTCTTTCTGGCCCTGCTTCCTTCTCTGTGAAATGGTGACATAGTCTGCTATTTGTCCACTAAGAGACAGCAGTATTGACAGAGGTCACCAGTGTGCATAGCACTTTGGAAGCTAAAGGAGATTGCAGGGAAGGTACTGCTGATCAAACAAGATGCTGCATTGCCAGAGGGCAGAGGCACACATACCACGCTGGAACCTCAAAGTTCTGGCTTTCTTTCTCTTCTTCGTTTTTCTGTCCTCTTTGTTGCAGCTATGGTTCCTACTGGACCAGGAACCATGGCTTGTTTACAAGTCGAGTGCAGACTTCACTGCAGACAGTAACACTGATCCTTTAGGGGAGGTACAGATTTATCCAAAGAAGCTCAGCCAGCTTGTCCACCCTACCTGGGTGAAAGCACTGATACCCACTGGCCAACCAATCACATCTCTGCCTATCACGTCAAGAGCACTTGGTTGATAAAATCCCCAGGGAAAGAATCAGTCATACCTTTTAGGTTAGCACAGACATTCACAGAGTATTCAGTAAGGATATAACATGAGGCAGGAGGATGCTATTAATTTTATTCCTTCAATGTTGCTCTGTAGGACTTAGGTTCTGGGAGTATAATTATACTCAAATTATATATAGCAATGATTTTTAAAATATTTATAATGTCCTACATTCTTACTCTGAGCAAAGTTTTGCTCTGATCATATTACATAAATGATTCCACTTGGTGTATTCTCTGCAATATCTCTGTGAGGTGTTACTTTAGTAACCTTTCTGGAATAAATGGGCAAAGTGATGAATTAATACAATTAAATAATGAACAAGTGTTGACAACTTTCTACATGCTAGGCACTGTGTTAAGCTTTGGAAATTCAGATATGAGCCAAATAGCCCAGAAGGCAATTCTCATTGACTTTAGAGTCTAAATATGTTGACCTCCATTTGTAAACAAACAAACTGAAAATACAGCAGATGAATTAACTTGACCAAGGTCATATAGCAAGAGAATGTCAGGACAAGAGAGCCAAATAAGTTTGGCTTTGGCCACAATGAGGTAACTAATACAGACAAACTTTCCTGACCCAAATGCTGATAAAACTATAAAAATTGTATGAAGATAATGTTTCTAGGCATTGGAATCAAGCAACACAGAACTGAAAACCTGAAAAAAAAATGAGAAGCTCACAAGATGAACCTCACCTCTTTCCTGCCTTTCAGCTCAGGGTACTTTCTCAAGTTGCACATGGAGAGGTAGGGTCCAGGGAAGCGATATTGCTGAGCTGAGAAGGTCAGTGTCAAGTCTGCTTTAGAGAGTACCAAAGTGGTTGGAGCTACTAACAATAGGGGTGAGATATGTATGTGGGGAAGAGTCCTGCTTCTTACACACAGGAAAAGACTGTGTACCACAGTCCAAGAGAGAAGCATCTATGAGGCAAAACCTCAAGGGAAATTGTCAAGGTAATGGAGAGATCAGAGATACGAGTGTCCCAGCTCAACAGGAGTTCAAACCTCACTAGAACATGTTATGTATCCAGTTGAGATACAATTTCAGAAAAGATGAGATTATGAATAAAGACCAATTTCTAAAGCTCAGATCAATCCTTAGGATAAAGAGCCACAGGGTTAAGAAATTACAAAATTGGGGCTGGAGAGGTGGCTCAGTGTAACATAAATTTCTAAATGATCTTTTAAATAAAAACCTCAGGGGAGTCAGGTATTGGGGGTGAATTCTGAAAAGTCAGAGAAGCAGAACCAGCCACAGCTAACCTCACCTCACCAACTTCTCAGTCAGTCCTGTTTCCTCAAGCTGGAAGCCTCTGAGTTCTCATCCGAATGGATCTCAGCTGAAGTGCTGCTGAAAGCTTAAAAGCCTTAAAACTTAAAAAACCTCTAGTTCCTGGTTTTCACGCCTTATATACCTTTCTGCTTCCTGCCATCACTTCCTGGGATTAAAGGTGTGTGTCACCATGCCTGGCTGTTCCAGTGTGGCCTTGAACTCACAGAGATCTGGATGGATCTCTGCCTCCAGAATGCTAGGATTAAAGGTGTGTGCTACCACTGCCTAACCTCTATGTTTAATATAGTGGCTGTTCTGTTCTCTGACCTCCAGATAAGTTTATTGGGGTGCTCAGCAATTAAGAGTGTTTGCTGCTCTTCCAGAGGACCTGAGTTCAGGACTCAGCACTCAGGTTGGGCAGCTCACAACCATCTGTAATTCTGCTTTAGAGGACCTGACATCCTCTTCTGTCCTTCATGGGTAACTATATATACACACTCACACCCACATTAAAAATGCTGGATACTATTGGCTAACAAATTAAAAACCCAGTGCCAGGAATGGGATATCTCTTGGAGTTGTTGGCCAGTGAGGACTCATAGACCCCCAAACATAGCAGGCTATTGTCAATGTTCTTGGCTGCCTTGCATAACTTAAGGTAAGATCCTATTGCTAAAGACACCATATACTTGAATTCTAGAACATGGAGAAATTAAGCAGGTCCTCGCCTGGAAGCTTCACACCCACTGGCTAGCTTTAAAATTGTTAGACATGAAAGGAAGTAGGTAGAATAAGACATAATCTGCAGAAAAATAGTCAATGGATACTAACCCCAAGATAATATAAGCATTGGAATTTGAAGGCAGAGGCTTTGAAACAGCTATCATAAATACATTTAAGGAAGGTGTGAAGATGGAGTTCCCCAGAGGAAATGGCAATTACCTGATGATCACTGGGCCTTCATATCCTTTCCAGTCAGGGGCTGAGCATTTCATACACTAAGCTTGGGTGGTAAGGAATTTGAATCCCACCTACCTTCTTGGATTCTGATCTCTCACTGGCTGTCTAGATGTGGCTGGCCACTTTGATGACCTGGCAAACCCCTCCTCTTCACACAATGGCAGCTTTTCAGCTCAATATGGGGTCCAGACATTGGACAGGCATGACCTAAGGTGTGATGGAGCAGAGCTGGGGGCTCCTGAGTGAGGACTTGACTGTGGACCTGGATCTATAGGAACTCAGCCAACTCACCTGTTACAGCTGATGTACAAATGATAGAAATGACATCTGACTTGATGGGACTTAATCGGGTGACTACTATTGATCAGTCAGACTGAATTCCCCACTTGGTTTGAGCTCAGGAGGTGGCACCATCTTGCCACCTGCCCAATTATCTGAGGATTGTCTTTCAACTCCTCCTTCACCTACCAATTTACTTCATGAAGATGGTGTTGGTGATATCCAGAAGCAACTTCCAGTCAGAAGACAGTGGTAGTGAAAAACAGGGAAAAAGCAAAAGGCTCCAAAGAAGGGAAAAAAGAGAAACCCTAGTAAACCTCAGATGCTGGTCTATGGGTATGCATTGTTCTTTCATGATACTCAGGCTGCCATCAAAGAACAGAACCCTCATGATACCTTTGGTGAGGTTTCGAAGATTGTGGCTTCCACGTGGGACAGTCTTGGAGAAGAGCAAAAAAGAGTGTATAAGGGGAAAACTGAAGCGGCAGAGAAAGGGTATCTCAGTCCACTAGCTACTTACAAAGATGAGCAGGTGTGTCAGCCGCTGTGGAAATAGATCCCATGGCACCGTCACAGACTCCTTCCTCACTGCCTGTGACTACTGCTGACTCATCATCTCCAGTGCCAGCCTCAGAAGAGTCACCTGCTCTGTTCCCTTGCATTGCAGTTAATTCCATACTTCCTTCTTACGTGGCAAACCGGGAATCCTCTGGGCTGGGGTCGGCCCAATATTACCAAGCTGATCGTTACCAAGCAAATACTGCCCTCTTCTATTACCATGTCTCAAGGAGGGATGGTTACTGTTAACCCAGCTACGGCAGTCACCTCCTGTGAGCCCCTACTAGGCCAAAGAAGTACAGCTACCATCCTGCCCAGCCAACAGGCCCATATTGTCACTCTGGCAGTGTTGTGAGCAGCAGCAGCAGCCGCCGCTGCTTCTCTGCAACTGTCTCCACCCTGACTACAGCCCCTTCCATCACAAGAGAAATCTCAGCCCTCAACTCAACAAGTGACCATTCTGCAGCAACCTCCTCTATGTCAGGCCATACAACTACCTCCACTTCAAAAAGTTAGAATCAATTGATAACAGCAGCCGCCGCCCCTGCAAGGCAAGGTTGTGCCTCCACCCATTGTGAAAATGCAGACTGTCTTGGTCCCTCTGACTGTGGAAAGCAGTCCTGAGCAGCCTATGAACCTGTAGACCTGAGGCCTACATGGTAGAGACAACCTCTCCAGAGACACCCTGTGAAATGATCACAGATGCAGTTCCTGAGATAGAAGTCTCCTTCTCTGAGGAGTGTTGAATTGGTGAGTGGGTCCTCTGCGGCACTCTCACCCCAACCTCAATTCGTGAGATCTGGTTGTGAGAACCCTCCCGTTATCAGGAAGGACTGGGGCAATGAATATTGCAGGAATGAGTGTGTGGTGAAGCACTGCAGGGATGTGTTCTTGGCCTGGGTGGCCTCCGTGGTGTGTGTGAAGTGTGACCTTTCCTCTTCTCCAAACCACTGAGGACTCATCTGCTGGACATGAGTCCAAGAGCCTGGTGTGGATACACAAGCTGGGCTTCCAGTAGTGCATGACCTCTACCCATGGTCCTTCACACTCCTGTCTCCCTTTCCTCTCTTCAGCAGAGGCCAGACCATGAAGCAGGGCAGTGAATTTACTGTAATTTGGAATTGCTTTTTACTCTCAACTGCAAGCAAAAATACCAGGTTAATAGCAGAGGGAGGGGTAAATGGAATATGGGAGCAAATCATATGGAGTTATTAGAAGAATCGTGTTGGTAAAATTGTCAGAGGGCTTGTCTAAAATGTTATTAAAATGATGCGAGAGTACTTAGCTTTAATCCTAGGAGAAAACAGTGCTGGGATAAGAGAGGCTTGAGGTTACAACTCAGTGGTAAAGTGCACTGGTTTTAATCCCAAATTAATAAATGAGTTTTAAAGAGGAATGAAAATACTGATTTAAACTATAATATCCCTTTAAAAGGGAACTATTATCAATCTATACAGTGCTTTAAGAACAAAGATTTGGGGGGCTGGGGCTATGGCCTAGCACTAACAAAACTCTGAGTTCAGTCCTCAGGCAGGAAGATCAAAAGTTCAAGGTTACCCTTGGCCACAAGTGAGTTTGAGGCCATTGTAGGTATATGAGCCAAAGGTAGAACCAAGGTTTTGAAGAGCATGGTGGCCCATGCCTTTAATCCCAGTATTTTAGAGGTATAAGTAGGAGGATTTCTGAATTCAAAGCCACCCTGGACTTACACAGCTAGACTTTGTTTCAAAAACACAGAGGCTAGGTGTGGTGGCACTCTCTCTAATTCTGCACTTGGGAGACAGAGGCAGGTGGATCTCTGAGTTTGAAGCTAGCCAGGGCTGCAAAGTGAGATTCCCATCTTAAGGTCTGCTCTCTACACTTAGGAGCATTGGACTGGAGAGAAAATGACATCTTCCAGGAGTACCTTATTTTTCTCTCCAATATTTCTACAGTCAAACTTTATCTGACTTGATTACCAGTTTTACACGTAAGAGGCAGAAGCATATACCCTTAATAAGAGTTTTTTACAAAGCAAGATAAATAAATTTAAGGATGTAAAATAAAATACAGATGTAACAATACATTTATAGAGATAACCCCAGGGAGATTGGGGGATGAGGAGACAGCCCAGTTGGTAAAATATTTGCTGCATGAGCTGGAGGATCTGAATTGAGAATCCCAGCATCCATGCAAACTTCAGTACAGCTTGTACCTGTAATCCCCAAACTGGGTGGGGGTGGGGCAGTGGCTGGACAGTGCCTGGTGATCTTCAGGTCCAATGTGTGACCTTACCTCGAAAAATAAGATCAAGTGTGTGTACTCATACCTGCACATACTTGTGTACAAAAATGAACACTTACACACAGAGAGAGGGGGTGAGGAGGGAGGGTGTGAGAGGGAAATAATCTTAACTCAAGAACATGGATAAAAGGCTTGGGAAAAAGAAAATGAGCCTCAGCGACATGTGGTATAAGAGCACATGTCTACTGTATGCATAATCAAGGCCTGAGGATGTAGAGAATATGTCAGAAAATTGTCTTCCTTAGGGATGAGCACACCAATTGGTTATCCAATAACAGTCAGCCCTGAGAACATTCATACAAGTAACAGTATGTAGACTGAGCAGATTGGGCTTAAATACATTTTAGAATATACATACATGTATACATACATATATATACATACATGCATACATACATACATGAAAAAAGAGGCCATAAACTTGAAAGAGAGCAAGAAGGGGTATTTGGGAGGGTTTGGAGGGAGAAAACAGAAGGGAAAAATTATATAAATCATATTATAATCTCAAAAAATAAAAAATAATTTAAAAAGAACATTTCTGGAAATAATTGTCAGAATTTCAAAATTTAATTAAGAAAATCTGCCCATAGATGCAAAAGCCTCAGAAAACCTGAAGCAGATTAAGTATAAAGAAACTGGGATGAATGAAAGATGGGAAACAGTATAGATCTTTAAAAAATACAGAGACAATAAAGGCATATTTTAAATAAATTCAACAATTTGAATGATATGAAAAAATCATCTGAAGAGCATAACTTTACAAAAGTTATAAAGTATTTCTGTAAGTTAAATTACTTCTCAAATTTATATGGGAAAACAAAGAACACAGAAAATACTAAAATATTGATAAAGAGTGTGGAAGGTTTGTGCTGTCTGATTTTGAAAATTGCTATAAATCTTCACCATAAATACCATGTGTGCTTGAGGTGGGCAAATAAATCGATAAAGTCTAGTGGAAGTACCCAAAAATAGAGCCACACATTCGGATCAATTGATTTCCAGTAAATAAGTAAATAAATAAGCACTCTATCAATTTAACAGGGAAGGAACATCTATTCAACAAATGGGGTAGAAAAGGAACTCAACACTCTCCTACTCAAGGATGAAAATGGGCCCTAGATGGATTGTGTGTGTGTTTGTTTATATGTGTGGTGTGTGTGTGTGTGTGTGTGTGTGTGTGATGTGTGTGTGTGTGTGTGTGTGTGTGTGTAAAAGAGGACACTATTCATACTACTTTATTTTTATATGAACTCTAGATAGGTAAAGAGCGCTTAGAAAGGACTCAAAAAGCTCTCACTCCAGAAGAAACAAAACTTTATCAAATGTAAAAACTCCCAGTCATTAAGAAACAGCCCATTAATAAAGTGAAAAGGAACACTACAGGTTGAGATATCATTCATGTGCATATTACAAAATACTCATATCTCTAATATAAAATGATTCTATGAAATAATAATTTAAAAAAGATATTAAAAGAAAAAAAACGACATTAAAAGGGCCTAAGGGTTGAACAGGTACATCATGAAAGATGATCTCTAAGGAAGCAATTAGCCTATAGAATGAATCCACCATCATTAGTTTAATCAGGAAAAAACAAAGTTAATGCACAATGAAATATCACTGTAAACCTACTAAGATGGCTAAAATTGAATCAATAACACCAACTGTTGGTGAAGACACTAAACAACCAGAATGTTCCTGCATCACGGTAGAAGTGTGATGATGACAACGCTTTGGGAAGCTCTTTGGTAGTCTTTTACAAAAATGAAATCTGAAGTGCTGCCTTTGGGCCGTTTTTGGCTGCTGTACTCATGACTCACAGCAGATGAGTTACTTACATTGGGCCTGCAAAAGAGACTGGACCTGCCAACACTCAGTCATGGATGAGGGAGGGAGGGTCTGCTGGGGAACTACTGGGTGTTGACAGCTGTTAGGATTGGAGGAGTCACTGTCTTCAGTGACCTAATCACTGGTGAATCCTTCATGCTCCGGAGGATAGCTCCACACCTATGCTTACATGGAAGGCCGTGGTTGAACTCAGCACATCCCAAAATGAAATCAAAATCAAAATCAAAATATGAACCAAGAAGGGGGACTTTTTAGAGGGAAGGAGGTTTGCAAGGGTGGGTAGGAGATATTAAAGAGTAGAGTTGGTTAGTGTGATCAGATTGTATTATATACATGTAGGAAGTTGTCAAAGAATAAGTTTAATAGAAAAAGAAAAACATAAAAACCACGAAGTTAAATTCTATCCCATGACTTAGTAATTCTACTCCTAGGAATTTACTCAAAATAAATGAAAAGGCATGTTCAAGACTATAAGGAAACTATTTTCCAGACTCAACAGGACAGTTGCACATATGAAGTCACAGTAGTTATGACAGCATGTGCAAGACATGCCCATGCTAAATCCAGACAAAAATCCCAGCATGGAAAAGGATGTGGGCATAACAAGACACATCAACCAAGGAAATATTGGTAATTGTTAGCTTCTGGGAGAAGAAGAGTCAGTTTTCCTTAAGGGTGTGGCCATTGCTGATAGTGTGACCAAACTCTAGTGGATGCTGATATACCCACAAATATATGAGCAGGATTGACTGGACTTGTTTTTTTTAAGAAACACAAAATTGGGTAAGGAAGCAGAAATTGGAATCCAAGTTTGGGGTAGGAGGTAAATGTAATCAAAATCCATTGTGTGAAATTCTCAAAGCATAATACAAAAGAAAGATGTCCAAGAAGAGGCTTGCACATGAATATTACAGCCCAGTTAGATAGCCCATTCTAGAGTTAACCCATATACCCACCAACAGAAAATGTAAGAGTGTGTTGCCACTTTGATCCAGTGAAATTCTAGCAAACAATATATGCATGCTGTGACAGGCTGATAACCACAGCAACGTAAGTGCATCTTAAGAATGCTGCATTAAGGTGGCTTGAGAGATTGATCAATAGTTAAGAGTACTTATTGCTCTTGTAGAGGACCTGGGTTCAGTACCCAGCAGTCATATGGTGGCTAACAATCATCCATAACTTCCATTCAAGGGGATCTAGTGCACTCATCTAGCGTCTGTGGGCACCAGATATGCCTGAAGTACATTCAAATACACCCAGAGAAAACATCATAAATATAATGTAAAAAAAAATAGTGATTACATTTTTTAAAACAATGTTGTATTTAGTGAAAGTAGCCAGACAGAGCCCAGGCTGATTTACGGAATATGAACACAAAGTTCATACTCACTGATACAAATGCAAAATCTCATTGATCTGTACCTGTAGCAATCTGTGTATAGGAATTTTGCATCAGTTAAAATAATACAATCTATCTGACTTCAAAGACCAGACTTTCTCCCATCCTCTGCTGAACATCAGCAAAACTTAATCCCTGGGAATTTTGCTACTGCTAGGGAAGGCAGCACAATGCAGAGAGATAAGAATGATTCTGTGAAATGCGCATATGGAAGAAAATTGTTTATGAACTGTAAAGGTGATAAACATATTTATAATTGTTTCAAAAGCAATTACTATAAACTGCTGAAGCAGTATTATACCTTGGGGGCTTGGAAAAAAGTGGCTGTATTAGTTACCTATTGTTGCCTAAGAAATCACTACAAACATATGTGCTTAAAAGAGCAGAGCAAACTATTTTATAACTTATGGGGATCAAGAACTTGGGGTGCAGTAATCAGATCAGTGAATACCCTGTCATTATAGAGCCTTTCTCCAGTAACTGATGGAAGCAGATGCAGAGATCCATAGCCAAATATCAGGCTGTGCTCTGGGAGTCTAGTTGGAGAGAGAGAAGAGGGATTCTATGAACAAGGGCATCAAGATCATGATGGGGAAACCTACAAAGACAACCAAACCAAACCAAACTAGTGGGAACTCATGAAATTTAGATCAACGGCTGTGGAGCCTGTATGGGACTGGACTAGGCCCTCTGCATAGTGAGACAGTTGTGTAGCTTGGTCTGCTTAGGAGGCCCCCTGGTGTAGGATAAGAATCCATCCCTGGTGCATGAGCAGGCTTTTTGGAGTCCACTACCTATGTTGGGATGCCTTGCATAGCCTTGAGGCAGGGGTAGGGGCTTGGACTTGCCTCTCCTGGATGTACCTCCCCATAGGAGGCCTTACCTTCTTGTAGGAGGGAATGGGGGTTAGGACGGGAGGGGGAGGCAGGGGTTGAAGGGACGAGAGGAGGGAAGAGGGGGATCTTGGCTTGGTATGTAAAATGAATAAAAAACTTTCCTTAATTAAATAAAAGAAGAACTTGGGGTGGCTTAGCTGAGTAGTTCTAGCTCATAGCTGCAATCCATCTGTCAGCCAAGGCTGCAGCCAGCTGAAGGCTACAGTTCACCCGGTGGTCACTGGCCTGCCTCCTTTCTCGACTGGCTGCTAGCAGGATAATGAAGAAGTGCTGGTATGTGACTTCCAGGACTAGGATACATTGTCTGCAGCTTTCATTTGGTCTGTTCCACTTGCTCTAAGGGAAGCCAGAGGATTTGTCATGTGCATGTGTAGTCTGTAGAGAGGCTGGGTAGGTGAGGAAGTAAGGTCTCCTTCTAATAGGCCATGTGGCTCTCACCTGTCATCAAAGAAGCTCCCCTTTGCAACAGACAGAGACCATTACAGAAAACCACAACTGGTCAAAATGTAGAGAACAGTCGATTTGGGGGTGACTGTCCCCAATAGATTCATCTACAATACTGCACCTGAAGCTCGGGAAAAATCAAGAGAGAGTGGAAAGATTGTAAGTGCCAGAGGACCAGGAAATCTGATGAGATTATGTCTCCTAGAAACGGCAAGGAAATGTCACCTCAGCAATATAGCTTCCTAAATAAGATCAGAAGTAAAACAACAATGTTGCTAATATGGAAAGGGTCCTACCCCTGGACAAAGAACGACCGGCAACCAGGAAAGCTGAGAGCAGGAGAAATCATCTTTTCCAGGGATGAGCTGTAGTTCATTATCTAATACCAAATGGTCAGCCCTGAAGTCACGTGTATATAAGCAATACCAAATGAACTGCGCAGGTTGTATTTATACATTTACACACAAATGTACATATATGTAGTGTGTGTGACTCTGTGTGTGTGTGTGTGTGTGTGTGTGTGTGTGTAACAATGACAATTAAAGGCCATGCATTTGATAGGGAGTGAGGGGTTCATGGCAGGGTTTGGAGGGAGAGAAGGAAAGAGGAACAATATAATTACATTTTTACTTAAAATTACTTAAAGGGGATAAACTAATGAGTTTTCATTTTTAAAAAATTATGTGGAACATGTCTAAGAAAAAGAATGAAACAATTGGGGCCAATAATCTACCATGAGAGGATAAAATTTATAGAATTCTCTCAGAATCTCAGAGTGCAGGGTGGCTGAGGGAATGTCACTTCTGGAATATTTGAGGATCCCTTTGCTTCTAGAAGTGAAGGTACTTGAAAAGTAAGTTAAAGGGAAGTCTGTATGGAGTGATGTGAGACAAAGCTCAGATTGTCATCATTCAACCATGCTTTCCTCCAAATGCTGGCTGTGGCCCTGTTGACCCTTACTGGGTCTTTAATACCTTGGAGTCTTGTTTTTTTTTTTTTTTTTTCTAAAACTGAAGTAAAAATAAAACACATTAAGGTTATTATAGAAACTAGCATGAACGACGAGAGTGTATGTAAATTATTGCCATAGAGACATAATTGTGAGTAATTAAATGAACTTGTTCTCAGACATCTTTGAAGTTCTAAATAAACTTCTATCAGTGTGAGTCAAAAATCTGTAGCATGTATTGTCCTTCAAATCCAGCACTGAGTAATTTGTTGTACTTTTCATCAAAAGGAAATAATGGAATCTTTTCTAACCTCATTCTGAATGTAAAACTTCCACCCTTTCCCACAGGAAGTGGGATCTGGCTTGCCAAAGGAATTCAGCATTCAACCTTGCTTGGCTTCTGCATTCCGGAAAGCATCTGTGAGCAGGTCAGAGCAGCCAATATGGATAGCATCAGAGTAAACGTGTGCTCCCTTTGCTTGCAAATCCCACAGATGATTCCTGTGAGGACCCTGAGAGACTAAGCTCTTTTACATGTCCCTTGTCCTCTTTCTATAACCAATCTCATATCAAGATGAAATATACACTACACCCAAATCCGTACATATTCATAGATGCATGTATGGATAAATATATCTCTCACATGGTTTTCCTGTATCCACCGGTACTCATCTTCTCAATTAATCTTTATGAAGCAACCCCTAGTGATCTGATTAAAAATCCATGATCTCATCACTCATCTTTCTCAGCAAAAGGCAGGGGGAGCTTTTAATGAATTCTCATTAACATAGAAGCTCAAATTTGTTAGCAGTTAGTCAAAAGGCCTCTTGGAACTATGTGATCCTGCCCTGGTCTGTACCTCAACCTCAATTTAAGTTACTCAATTCCACCCGACAGCTGAGTTCCAGACAGCTCTTTAATATTCTAAGTCATTTCCTCTTAAGATCTTGTTTCCTATGTGGACCATCTTTCCCTACACTTTAATATCCACATCTTATCTTTCTGGATCAGTTAAAAATGACACTTCACCTAGTGGTCCTCCTTGAGTCCCAGCCGATCTCTTCTGCTACCTTCTCATTTTTCCTAAGTACTTACCCTGGGTTCTTATTATAAATATATTTATAAAAATAAATAAATAAATAAATATCTTTGCATTTTATCTTACTTAATACTGGACAAATCCATTAGATACAAAAACAAAAGTAATGTCCTGTGCCTGATCCTAGAAAAATATTCACTAACATGTTTGTAAATATATATGTACATATATATGCATATGAATGAATGAGTATTTAGTAAAAACCTGAGCTATCTCCAAAGCCCCCCAAAATAGTCTTTACTGGAGCCTCACCTATGGATCTAGGAGCCCAGCCTGAAGTCAGACTTTATTAGTAGAAAAACAAATTTAATGCTCTTGACATCAAATAGGTTATGGAACATTGTATTAGGTTACTCCTAAAGTCCATGTGCCCCTCACAATCAATTTCTATAATCAGAGGGTCCATAGACTGGGAAATAGTAGTATATCATTGGATATAACAGAAGCCCAAACTCAAAGTAAACAGTGTCTTAAGTAATATTGAGGTCTGTTTCTAGCATTTCTCCTTCTGGGTCTGGGTTTGAGCATTCTAAGCTACAAGATTCAAGCTCTGTTTGCTTCTTGAATAGATATTTCACTGTGTGGATAGAGTGTACTCCAATCAGTAGGACTGATGGGTGAGTAACAGGAATATCTTGTGCCTTTAAAAACACAAGTGGAAAAGAAAGCCTCCCCTTGTCTACACCTGGCTGAAAGAGCCTTGGAAATGCATATTTTATTATGAGTTGATATGGGCTTAATTAAATATTCAGAGATTCCACTACTTTGGAAAACCAGGACAATAAAAAACATTTTCCAAAATCAGAGATTGTATCAGAGCCTTAAGTAAAGAGATGTGTCAGAGAGTCCTGATATCATGAGAAATATGCTAAGTAAAGAGGAATTTGACTTGCAGCCTCCTTACATAATCACAGGATGTACAAAGCTTGGAACATCTAATAGAAGTGGGTTGCAAAAAAGCCCAAGAGTTATATAATTGTATTTCCTTTATGCAGAAATCTATAACATTCCCTGGTTTCTCTTTCTGAATTTGTTTATATATAGGATGACTGTCCATTAATCAATTATGCTTACAAATGTGTATAAGCACCATAACAAACTCCATGTAAGAGACATTTCCCTTACAGTTTAATCAAGAGGCAAACAGCAAACATGGTAAGTAGTTCATGAAGAGGTCAGTGGGAGATAAAGAAAGGAGGCCACATGTAACCATCTCCGAGAACTTGTGGTTCATGAAAGGGCTTCTGAAGACACATCCTAAGCTGGATTTTGAAGGGTAACTAACAAAAATAGTGCCTGGCAAGAAGGAAGAAAAATAGACATGCATATCACCTTCAAGTGATGATAAGAAAGGAAAAGGAAGGGAGAGAGGGAGGGTGTGAGAAATAAAGGTGGATGGGAGGGATCAGGAAAAGAGAACACACTGCACAGAGAAACATTCACCAGAAGCTTTCAGACTGCGGGTCTGGTGACGAGATCTGATCTTAGGTTTTAAAAACACACACCAGGACCAATCATTTTTATTATTGAAAATGGTGGTAATGTTTTGTGGAAGAAACAGGCTGTGCTCTTCTTTGGCTAGCCCTTTTTGTGCATACACCGTTGGTCCAGGTATCTTATCCACCCTGGGCTGATTTGCTTGCCCTCCTCTATCTTGATGGTGAACTCCAAAAGGCAGAGTTTAGGTCTACTTCTGTTTCTGGACTCAGACTCTGGAAGGGTCTCACATCATAGAGGCTCCATAATTGCCTGGCAAATTAACAAATAAGCAGGTGTTCATCTGGTGAAAAGTAACAGGACTTCCAAGAAGCAAAACAACATGCAAAAAGACTGAAGAAGGGATAGTTCATCACTAGGGGAAGAGGTGTGCATGCCACAAATGGGAAAGAAAACATCCTCCAATGCCAACGTCTCCTCTGAACCCCAGGTCAGGTACCATGCTGACAGCCCAAGCCTTGCTTTGTGGTGCCCATTGCCCACTGTCATTGGTAACTGAGTAGTGAGCTCACGGTGACTAAGAATGCAGCTCACTTCCTTAAGTGCTGGTCTTCTTGCATCCAGGGTGACTTTGGGCAAGTCATTTAAAGTCTTGAAAAAGCAGGTTTTTTTTTTAATCAAAATGGAAATGAAGTATTTTTATATGCTTGTTTAAAGATCTAAATAAAATATTAAGTTTAAATGGTAGGTAAAGGAAAAGGGAGAGAGGAGGGTATAATTTAGATATGTTTATCCAGCTCTGTTGTCAGTAAAGAAGAGGAATGCATGGATTGTGAAGGCAACTTAGCAATGTGGATGGAATGGGAGGTTGGAAATATTTTCTATAAATGGAGATTGAAAGATTGAATATTGAAGATGTGACTGAGTTGAAGGCGAGAACCAACTCCGCAGAACTATATTAGCTTGTGCTAAGAAGTTTGGTCTGCTCCCTGAGGACTAGCCCAGGTTCCTGTAGTACGAATCTTAAAAGGTCTTATTAATAAAAACAAACCTGAGAGCTAGGTATTGGAGTGAAAGCTGGAAGATCAGAGAGACAGAACAAGCCACATCCAACCTCGCCTCACCAATTCCTCAGCTGATTTCGTTTCCTCAAACTGGAAGCCTCTGTATCCTCATCCAAATGGATCTCAGCTGAACTGCTGCTCAAAGGCCTAAAAGCTTAACCAACTTAGTTCCTAGTCCTCTTGCCTTATATTCCTTTCTCCTTCCTGCCATCACTTCCTAATATTAAAGGTGTGTGTCACCATGCCTGGCTGTTTCCAGTGTGGCTTTGAACACACAGAGATCCTGATGGATCTCTGCCTCCAGAATGCTAGGATTAAAGGTGTGTGTGCCACCGTTTTCTGGCCTCTATGTCTATCTAGTGGCTGTTCTGTTCTCTGACCCCAGACAAGTTTATTAAGGTGCACAACATATTGGGGGACACAATATCACCACAGGTTTCTGCAGAAATTATCTGCTCTTCAGCAGTGCAGAGACTGGCTGGCATGGAGGGAGCATGCAGGCATCTTAGGGACGTGCCATGTCAATCAAGTGAATGATGCAAGGTCTTGCCAATGAGAGCCTGGATTGAGGAGAGGAACCACAGAAAGAAGTTTTATCCTTTCTGATTTTAGTCAAGTTCTGAAGTTTTAATGTCCTAGGTTGCCCTTCTTCCAATACCACCTTCTCAGTACCTCTGTCCTCAAATGCAAATACTTTACTTTGGGAAACTGGACCTCTTGTTTTAGCCATACACTCCAAAGAATAAGAGGATCCTCCAAGGCCAGTTAGTCCTTAGAGATTTGGAAGTTTTGGAGGTGGAGGATCTCTTGCAGAACACCTGCTCCATACATACACAGACAGGAATATCAGAAAGGGATGGCAGCTGGTCCAGTATTGAACAGCTAGTAAGCGTTATAGCTAAACTGGTGTCTGTCTTGCTGGTAATTCCACCACCACTACTGTTTCTTCTGACTTGTCTGAGAGCTTTCCCAATATGAGATGATAGGACTTTCCAACACCTGGGAATCCTTTATTAGTCCTCTTCACACATAGAAATGTCAGTGTTCCTACGGTCATACAGAAACTCTGAAGTAGTCATTCTGTGCTGTGTGACACACAAATCACACTCACAGACCTGGCTCCTTCCTTTACATCCATTACTCTTTACCACTTCTGTTTTAACAGATTAAGAGAATGTGTCTCCAAGATGCAAAGTGATTGATTATAAATAACAATGTGAAGGATCAGGTTCATTACACAAGCTCCACAAAGCAGTTATTATTTGATTTATTCTTTTCCTGGTACTCTACCAGATACATGATCAATCTGACCAGAAACTCAGCTTTGTCTTCCTCCAAATCTGCTCACCCATGCACAGCTTACCTCTGATAACACTGAACTCCTAGGTCAATTTCTGGCTTAGGAAGCCTTATTTTCACATTATTTGCAACTACGCTTTTTGACAAGACAATTTTCATTTCTATTTTGCGGTGATGTGGCAGAATCCAAGTTCATTTAACTCAAAGGATACTTAATTGAGTCATAACAATACAAAAACAACTTCCTTGAAGAAGACTGTATTATTCACTTTCTTGTTGTTATGAAGAAATACCTAACTAGAATCATCATAATGAAGCAAGGGTTTATTGGGCTTACAATTTTAAGGTACATTTCATTGTTGGGGGGAAGGCATGGTGGTAGGAGCATGAAGGGGCTGATCACATTGACTCCACAGTTCTGGAGACTGGGCAGGAAGAGAGTCACAGCTTATCATACTTGAAGGCCAGTCCCCCATGATGCACTTCTTCCAACAGGGTACTACCTCCTAAAGGTTTCACCACCCTTCCAACACACCACCCACTGGAGACGAAGTGTTCAAACAATGAGCCTATGTGGGATATTCCACAGTCAAACCCCAGCAAAGATGTCAGGAAATGTAAAGTTTAGCAGAACAGAATTGTTCAAAAGGAGTCAATTTTTACTACATAATATAAAGATTAGATAGAAAGCTAGGAAGGAGTTGGTGTGTAAAAGAAAGAAATTTTTTAAATACAAAATTATATGGAAAGAAAAGAAAGCTTGGAAGGTCAATGTAAGAGTTAATGATACTTAAGAAAGGCTCATATTGTGTGTGTGTGTGTGTGTGTGTGTGTGTGTGTGTGTGTGTGTGTGTGAGATTCCTCAGGCACTGTTCACATTTCATTTTTTTTAAACAAGGTCTCTCACTAGGTTGGTCCTTGTCAAGTAGGGCAAGAGGGACTAGCTAGTGAACCTCAGAATTTCACCAGTCTTCACTTGCATAGCTCTGCGATTAAAGGCATGCATACATACTACACCTGACTATTAAAGCATAAGTTCTGGGACTAGAACTCAGGTCCTTGTGCTTACAAGGGAAGCACTTCATCCACTGAGCTACCTCCCCCGCTCTGTGCCAGATGTGTGCTTCTCAGGGTTCTTGCTTACACTCCTCATAAAAACAGCTCTTGGTGTAAAACAGGACTGATGAGTAACACTTGGGGATTCTGCCTCTACTCTGATCTCTAAACCTGGACCCTAGCCACCATGCAACACTGTCACAAAAACAGCAGCCAGAGAGAGAACCCTAGTTATGATTGAAAGGTTCTGCCTCCTTTAACCACTTCTCTCCTCAGTGTCTGAAACTTAGATATGTGATGTTCAAATTGGAAGACATTTCAGGATTATCCAATTCAAGGAAGGCAAATAGATATTTATCTCATAGCCAATGGAAAGAAAAGTCTAACAACTACTAATCTTATCTAACTTACGAGAAGAGAAATCCAGGGTCCAAGCAGGTAGTGTTCCTATGTGCTTGAAACTATGAGATTACTCCCAGGCATGCTGTTCCGCTTCCACACAGCTGTGGACGCGGGCACAGCATAGCTTTGTTTAAGCCTGGGTGGCAGGAAAGATGATGTGAGAATGGTCCAAATCTAACAATGGTGACAAACACCTGTAACCCCAATACCTGAGAGGCTGAGGTTGGAGGATCACTGGTTTGTAGTCACCCTGGGCTACCTAGTAACAACATGTCTCAAAAAAATAAAACTAAAAACTACTTTTAAAAATGGTTTAAGTATGGGAAAGGTCTGGGAAAAAAAGAGACATGATGGAGTTGTGATGCCCAAGATGGAGAACTCAGAATTGAAGAATATCCCATAGCTATAAGGGTGGCTGTACAGGGCTGGTCAGAAGTTAGGAGGAGACAAGAAGACCCCCATACTGGGGACAGACAAAAGGAACATCTAAGACTTCCAAAAACTCCAAGTATAGTAAGACAGAACTCAGAGAAGTAAGCCTTGGAGCTAGAAATGAGACTGTGTCCCCATTAGGCAGATCAGTCCAAAAGACAAGAGGGAAATGAACATCATCTGGACACCATACTGGTTATTTTGGGGGATGTGGATACAGTTAATGAATACATTGTAAGGTGGGTGTTCAAACTCTTGATGTCTAGATAAGCCTTTGGAAAGTAATTAATATTGTCATCTAATTTATGAAATAAGAATTCACAGAGCTGAAAATAGAACCCTGGTCTTTTATTTCTAGCAAACTGATTTTCCAGTGGCTTAGTCATCATCAGAAAGGGTTATTTTGCCCTGTACAATACATTTAGAAATGTTTGAAGCCGTTTGTTGTTGTTGTTGTTGCTGTCACACTGATATTTGGAAGGTAGAAGCCAAGGATGCTTCTAAACATCTTCAGTGCACAGAGTAACCCCCACAGAGAATCATCCCACATACCAACCGCACTGATGGAGAAAACTGGAACTTCATTGCTGATGTCAGAAGCAATGCACTTTGAAGCAAATGTGTTTTGTTTAAAACTAACTTTTTATTCCTCTTCAAACATTTAGTTTGCACCCATTCTTAAGCATCAAGTTCCACTGTTGTTTAGGTTTGGATGAGATGGAGTTGCACAAGACTCAAAATCCTCCCACCTCAGAATTTAATTGTAATGTGAATACCATCAATAACTATGCCAGCCATTAAGAGGACTATACAAAGCCATTAAACTTGATGGGTTTATCTAATAGAAGAGAGTCAATGAAGGAGGGGCAAGAATGCCCCCTAAAGCTTTGATTTTTGAAGATCATAATAGGGAAGATTTGGTGAGATGGCTTAAATAGTAAAGTGCTTGTCACACATGCCTGAGGACATGAGTAGGATTCCCAGCAACAGTTTAAAAGCTGGGCATGATCCACATTTATAATCTCAAAGATGAGGCATGGAGGTGGGGTATGTGTATGCAGAGACAGAGGGATCCCAGGGATTCATTAGTCAGCCAGCCCTGTCTAACTGATGAGCTTTGGGCTGAATGAGAGACCCTGTCTCAAAAAAAAATTTTTTTTAATTATTTGAGGAAAACACCTGACATCAGTATCTGGCCTCCACATGTATGCACATTCATGTGCACATTCCACTTGTATGTATGTTGAAACACTCATGTGAACATGTTCACACAAAAATGGAAAAACAAAAGGAAGGTGACTACATTAGATTGGCCCCTGGATAAGGGAATCTAGAGAATGTGAGCTTCCTAGAAGTCAATGAAGAAAGTGTCTCAAAATGAGGTGAGTGACCGCTGGGAATGTGTCTGGAAATTCTGGTCTCACCAGCCCCCACCAAGAGAATAGGCCACTAGATTTCTGTTAGCTGCTTTCATTGTGGGGATAAAACAGCATCACCAAAGGCAATGGAAGGGTTTGCTTTGGCTTATGCTTCCAGAGTGGGAGAGGAGGCATCCAATAGGTAGCTGGAACAGGCTCCACCTCCTGAAGGTTCCATTGCATCCCCAAACAGAGCCATGAACTGTGAGCCAAGAGTTCAAATCACGTCAGCTGGTGGGAGAAGTTTCTCATTCAAACCACCACATATTCCAAGAATCTCAGCTTATCTCTCAAAGGCTTATTTCATTTTCCTGAAAAGAGGGCTTCCCAAATTCACTGTAAGAGTGAAATCAGTGAATGAAGACAAAAATCTTTGCACATTGCTTTATGAATGAAAGAGATCACTGCATCCTCCAAGAAAACTGGTGTACCTAGATTTTTTGTTTTAGACTTTTCTTCTTAGTAGAAAACACAACAAAATGAGTTTTCTGATAGGGATGAAAGGGAATCATTTCTGATCCGAAATTTGCAATAGGATGGATCAGAAATGCCATAATGTGGACCTGATTTTTTTTAAAGCTGCAATGGTATTTTTCAAGTTCACTAATAATGCTCTAGATAAACGATTTTCTTGTGAGATATTCTTAAGTTCACTTAGAGAGCCATTTTCCTGACATTGACTTAAAGCCAATGTGGCCTCTAATCATGTGCTTTTGTATGAGATGAGTGAAGGTGTTTCCCCAAAGGATTCTGAGAGTTCAGGAAAAGAAACAACGAAAGAAGTGATGGGCAGGCAGCTGGGCGTGTCCAATGAGGGGCAGGCAGCTGGGAGTGTCCAATGAGGGGCAGGCAGCTGGGAGTGTCCAATGAGGGGCAGGCAGCTGGGAGTGTCCAATGAGGGGCAGGCAGCTGGAAGTGTCCAATGAGGGGCAGGCAGCTGGAAGTGTCCCATGCAGGGCAGGCAACTGGAAGTGTCCCATGAGGGGCAGGCAGCTAGAAGTGTCCAGTGAGGGGTACTTTCACCCGAAACAAGCCTTAAATGGGGACCTTTGGTGTTTTGTTATATGTGTGTGTGTATGTACATATGTGTATCCGTGTGTCTGTATGTACGTGTGTCTCTATGTTCATGTTTAGGTGTGGTGTGTGTATGTGTATATGCATATGTATATCTTTGTATGTGTGTGTATGTGTGTGAATGTGTGTGTATATGTGTGTATGTGGTGCTGGCCTCCCACCTTGTTTGAGACAAGATCTCTTGTTTGCTGTTTTATACAACCAGGCTATCTGACCTTCAAGCTTCTAGAGAGAATCTTGTCTCGGCCTCCTATCTCACAATAGGAGTGATGGGATTACAGATGCATGCTACCACATTCAGCTTTACATTGGACCTGGGAATCAGGTCCTCATACCTGTACAGCAAGTTGTTTACCCAGAAAGCAATGTTCCCAAGCCACTGACTCTTTGTTTTTTTTTAAAGCAGCAAATGTTGACAGCACACTTACCAGGCACCAGGCATCATTTTGAATATTTTGTAAATATTCATGCATTTGTTCCTTTCAAAATTCCTATAAAGCTGGTAATCCTGTGATACCTACTTCACCATTGTTGACAATTGAAAGGATAAAAAAAAGAAAGGCGAAGTGGTAGTGGTACCTTTCAGCGAGGTATGTCGCTAAGCAAACACACCATGTGCGTGCAACAGAGTTAGTGCAAGAGGCTTATTGGGGGAGAGTGACAGAGTGAAAAGCCATGCCAAAGTGAGGACATGAGAGTGAGGCATTCAGGCAGAGAGACAGAGAACAGGGAAGAGACAAAAGGAAGAAGAGAGACAAGAGAGGTAAGAGAAGGAAAAAGAGACAAAAGCGGAGCAAGAGGCAAGAGAGCAAGACGTGCTTTCTGGGCACTTTTAAGGGGTGCACATGTCTCACAGCTGACAGTGGAAAGGCACCTGGCGTCAGGTGATGACGTAACTGCTTTGGGGGCAGAGGCAGGCTGCTGCATGGTGGAAACTAACGATACTGATTAAACTGATAAACAACTTTCAGAGGTCATCTAGCAAATATGGGGCATAGCCGGACATGAACACCACGTCTGTGCTTGCAAGTGTTCTGTGTCCTTCCACTAGAGAGGTGACCTGAGATGGGCATAGAGAGCTCAAAGGATTTAGCCACAGTTGATCTTTGGCTGACATGGAGCAAAAGCACATTTACAACATCAGCCGTCAGTCAATAATCATGTGCATTTTGGGTTATTTTATACATCAAATGAAGACTAGGATTTTTTATTTGATGATTTGAAAACATCTGTGAATAGTGGAGGAAAAGAATAATATCAAGACAGCTAGCCCTTGGATGTAACCACTGGAAGTTAGAAACCATTGTCTCAACAAGTCCTTGCTGATGCTTCTGGGTCTATGTCAACCCTAATCCCCAGGTTGTTAGCTCTCAGAGAAAAACAAAGTTGGTATAACAGACCATTTGTAGAAACACGGTTGGAATAGGTTTGATGCTTTGCTAAAGCTAAGTACCCATAAGAAGTGAAATATTTGCTGCTGGCATCTGCACCACTAGAAGTCGTCAAGTACAGCATCCCTGACCATCCTGGGGAAACCGGGCACCAAATAAGATAGTTAGATAATTATGTTTCCCTCTGGGATTTATATAGGCTACAAAGGAATTAACGAGGCTGAATTAAGTCAGGGCTTGGAAAAGGCAAGCTATTTTCTACCCAGGAGCAATCTGTTAAGAACATAGAAATCTGGACAAATAACTGTAAAGCACATCTCAGGGAACCATTTTATCTAGCAAGCAATGCGAAGTGATTGTCTGGACGAGCCCTGTCCAGCCCTATTACCTCCAATCTTATTTTTGGCAGGTCTCTGTAGAACCATCTAGACAATATCATCTCTCAACAGTGTTACACTGGATGTGCCTGAGAAGTTAATCCTGTCTCCTTTTTCTGCTTCTTCTCTCCTCCCATCCTGTCCAGAAAAATCCCAAGATGAATTCTGCAGTGGGTAAGGTATTTCACTTCTGATTGACCCTGGCTCATTATAAATAAGGAAGGATATGCATGCCCATGCAAGACTGAGGTGAAAATGAAGAGAAAAACCGAGTTGCTTCATGCCTTTGACATTGAATGCATTTTCTCCTGATTAATCTTGGTGCTTAGATTTCGCACTCATCAATGAAAGAGATTTTTAACAATGTATTTGTTGTTTGTAACAATTGAATAAAGAAACCAGCATATTCTCCTGCTTAATAAAAAAAAGCTCTGGTCTATCATTGACTATTTACAACGATATACATGTCGATGGATGGATGGATAGATGGATGGCTAGACGGATGAATGGAGGGTAAACAGATGGAAGGATGGATGGATGGATAGATGGATGGATGGATGGATGGATGGATGGGTGGTATGAGCATAAGAGTATAGATATATGACACTGAGCTTAAAGCTTATAGAGACAATGGAATGAGTATTTATAGAGAAAAGGTATTAGAATATTATTAACTACAGTTGTTTTTAGGATCTTTTGTATATCTGTGTATCATCAATGATGCTACATCAATGTTTCAGAGGTCTTTTAACAAAACCAGAAATTTTATACTATCATACCCACTTAATTGATGAGAAAATTTTGGCTCAAATTAATGATTAATGACCAAAATTATAAATCAAGTAAGTGGCCAATGAGAATTTAATCTTGATATAGACCCACTGCTCCAGGCACTGGGTCTTAACTATCAAGTCATTTTACCAAGCAATACAAGTATCTATTGTGCTGAAATACATGAATATTATCCGCTATGTTACTGGAGCCATGAAGCTCACAGACACTAATTCTTCCATATGCCGGCTATGTCATTTATGAGGTTCGGGGTATTAGACAGGCTGTAATCTCACTCTAACTTGTTTTTCCTAATAGTGAAATGAATGAACTAAACTGAAATCTTCCCAAGAAGATCCCTACTGTACTGAGTATGCACTGAGTCTGGTGTCATGGACCGTTTCCACTGTCTTTAGCTACCTGACTTTCAGACTACTGTGACTTTCAGGTTCAGCAAATCACTAAGAAGATGATCTGTATCCCCTCATCAGCCAGATTGATTAGCTGCATCTGTCAAATTCTGGTTACTTACACCATTTCTAGAATAAAAGAAATATCTTTAAACCTTAGAATGAAAGACCTACCATTTTGAATATCCACTAAAGATGCCAGAGAACGCAGCTGAGGTTGTCAAGATTGAATTTTTACTTAGTTTGAAGCAAAAAAAACAGACAAAGCCTAGCAAAAAAGTTATCTTTGCAATCCTTTCTCTGCAAAATGCTGCTACACAGTGGGGCTTCCTCAGACATCCCATCATTCCAGAGTGGCTCACACATGGAGAAGACCCCCTTCCAAGCAACCTGCTGAGCCTCCATGAAGCTCACCGGGATGCAGTGGCAATTAATGGTAACATATGGTTAGCTTTCCTTGCTCCTATCCTTCCTACTTTGCTATTCTCTTCTTCACTTTCAACACTCTGCATTCACAACTGCTAAATAATAAAGCATCAGTGACAACATCTTTGAGTCTTGCTAGGACACTTGAGATTCACACATTTGTGAATGTCATGCATGTGAATTCAGTATCCATCTGATTATGATAACCCTATTTTCACCCATGGTTCAGGAAATTCCTTGTTGTTCTTATGGTAGAAGTCAACAGGAAGAATGCAGATATTTGGTTTGATGCCCTTCACAGCTACTATGGCACCTCTGAATTCACCTAGTATCAAGTAATATATAGATATATGCTCAGATAACATAAAATAGGTCAAAGCAGATTATTTGTAAGACTTTCTTTGCATAATTTTCCACTAGACTTAGAGAACAAACCCAGATATAATTCTTTGGATAATTTGGCACTCACAAATATATCTGCACATATCCTCAAACCAATAGGGGATTAATTGCAGTATCTGAACCAGGCAATGCTGAGCCAAACGGTTGGTTCTTCCTAGAGGAAACAGTTCAAAACAGTTGTTTGGGAACTTCAATACTGGAAAAAAATGCCTAAAAATAAAGAAACATTCACAAATTCATTTAATCAGTAATAATGCACAGTATGATTAAATAATACCATTACAAAAAACTTCTTAGTAAGAGAAGGTAGACAGTTCCAAATATTCAAGTGCTCTTGTGGCTGGTGTCTATAGATAAGGCAGTGGTGGTCTCTAGAGTGCTCCATCAATATCAGTGAAAAGGGACTGTGGATGTACAACCGTGGTGGAGCACTTGGCTAGTAGTTATGAGGCCCGGGGGTGATCTGCAGCACTGCAAAGATGATGATGATGATGATGATGACGGTGATGATGACAAGGAAAAGATGATGAAGAAGGAATATAGAGAGGAGAAAGAGACAATGAGGAGAGAAGGGAATGATAGAGGAAGGGATAAGCTAAATGAATGGACCAGTAATGAGCTTCTATCATACTTTGTTTAGAGTCTGGATTCTACTGTGTTGCCTAGAAAGTCTCATTCCAATTTGTCTCCTATTTCTGTTGTACTCTGTCTTCCAAAAGAATTCCAATTCCCATCACACTCCTCATCTCCTCATCCCAATGAAAGGCAAGTACCTTGTCATCTATAGCTAGACATTGCCTTACACTGAATGTGGTGCCTTATCTGGCACTTATTCTCACATTCATTCAACAAATATTATCTGTCATATACTAGGTTAGGTATATATACATATACTTCACACACATATACAATTATTTAAGGCCTTTCCTTTTGGTGTTTACATTCTATTGAAGAAAGACAGATTAAAATCAAATAGCCATAATAGCAGTGAAGTGGACCAAGTAAGTTAGACTCTTTTCTTTCTCAGAATTGTCCTGAACACTCCACAAGGGCTTCCAAAGAAAGTAGGAATGCATATAGACTTCAAGAGCTTGAGAGGAGAGGGTCCCAGAGCCATGAGAGAAGTTTGTACCAGTTCAAATGAGGGCATAGGAAGGGTATGGTCCTTTCTATAGAGGTCAGGGGAATGTCCTACGATGTTAACAAGGTCTTTAAAGGGCAAGCCATGTTGCAACTGAGACTTGAATTCATTCTCCGAGCAGGCAAAGATCTGGCAGTAGTTTATGGCGGAGGGTGTGTTAATCCAGAGTCTCACTACTTAGTACGTCCTCAGACTGGCCACATCAGCACCACTCAGGAGCTTGCAGAAATGAATAATCCCAGGATAACCCTCAGCCTGCTTAATCAGAAGCTTTCTTTAAACAAGATGCCCAGTTGACTCTAGTGCAAATTAAAGTTTGAGAGGCACCCATTTCAAACAGGTTTTGAAGACTCCTAATACCAAGCCACATCCTCTGCCTGTTGTATCAGAATCACTGAGGGTGATGACAGAGAAAATTTCAAAATCTAAGCATGTAAGTTAGAATACGAGATTTCTTCCTGAGTCTCACCTATGTGCACTGTTGGGAGTAGATACTCAAATGGGACACAGTTTGTAGAATAAGAAACCATACCTCAGCCAGGCGGATCTCTGTGAGTTCGAGGCCAGCCTGGGCTACCAAGTGAGTTCCAGGAAAGGAGCAAAGCTACACAGAGAAACCCTGTCTCGAAAAACCAAAAAAAAAAAAAAAAAAGAAAAAAGAAAAAAGAAAAAAAGAAACCATACTTCTGGCTTTGACTATTGCCACCTTCGTTGAAAACTCAGCTAAAGAAGCAAGAACTTCTAATCAGTAAGAAGAGAAGAGGTGAACACAGCCACTTTTGCAAAGTGGATTCCCCTTCCTGGTGACAGGATGGCAGATTTGCCCCCTGAAGGTGGCTGTGCTGTTGCAGACACAGCGCAGAGCTGACACGTGCATCCTGGGTTTGCTGTTCCTTCCCGAGCAGCACATAAAGATACTGGAAGAAAAGACAGTGGGGCTTTGGAGAGAAGGAGAGCACGTTGTCCCTAATCCATATCGAAAACAGGCTCTGTTCTTGAGGAGCAGCCAAAACACTCATTTCTCACCAAAACTGAGTCATACTAAAAAAGTAAATAGAGCCAAGATGCAAACTTTCTCTAAACTTTCTTCCCAGAACCTTAGTCTTGTGTTATTTGCCAATAGTACCCTAGTATTCTTTGAACTGTTTCTCTCTGAATTCCCACCATCAACCTTAAATCAATAGGAAGGAAGCATGGCAGAAAGCAGGGACCTAGAGGGTACCCCCACTGGAGCATCTGGGCTTGAACACAGAGTTGGAGCTGGCAGGAATTACTGTTATGTCTTAGAAAATGATGTAATCTCTCAATTTCATCTCCTGGAACATTGTGAAAAATGTGAATTTCCCACCAAGTCACATCCCTCTGGTCACACTTCTGTCCTTTCCCTACACTGGCATCAATATTTAGGGAAGGAAAGCTAACATCTCCTGTAAGAATGAACCAAAAGATGTGACTAAGGGCAAGTTCGAGGCCAAGAAGTCCAGAATTCTCCCTGGGTTTAGTGGTAAAATCTATTAATCTTTCTTAAGTTATTGATTCATTTGATTTTGTCTACACTGGTTGGTTTTTTATCTATTCTCATGGGTCCAGCTATGACTTTATCCCAAGAGCTTATAGTTCCTGATTCAGATGGTCTCAAATTTGAAATTACTTCAGCTAGATAGTTTCATATCCCTTTCACACACACACACACACACACACACACACACACACACACACACACACGAGAGAGAGAGAGAGAGAGAGAGAGAGAGAGAGAGAGAGAGAGAGGGGAGAGAGAGAGAGAGAGAGAGAGAGAGAGAGAGGAGAGAGAGAGAGAGATTAGAGATTAGGGAATTAGGGATGTGGTGTATATTCACTGAATAGACTTCAACATTGTCCCTGCATGTCTCTTTAAAGGAGGCTACTGGTATCATCATCTAGTTATTCCTGCTCAAAAATAGTTCTCATCCTTAATCCCCACCTCCTTTTCTCCACCAAAAATTGTTTACCAGCTCCCATGAATACAGAAGCAAAAGCGTCCTCTCATGTACAATCACACTTCCAGGCCTCTGTCCCTTGTCTTCCAGAGCACTGCTCCTGTCTCCCATGTCTGACCTGGTCTCGAAACCTTACAGTACTTAGAATGCAAATCTGGTCTTGTCACTTCTCTCTTCATGCCACGGCAGCTCCCTTTCCCTAGAACAAAGCCCAAGTTCCTCAGCCTGCCTTCAGTGGGGATCTTTGGGGACAGCCCCATGAAGTCACAAAGCTTTAGCTTTCATCAGCTGTCTCTTGAATGCATGCTGTGTGCATTGTGGACTCCTCTATTTCCAAGTGAAGTGTGCTGTTGTTACTCCGAACCTGGAGCCACAGCTTTACTTCCCTTCTCTCACTCCTTCAGGACAGGTTTCTCATCTTCTGCCTCCTACAGGAAGTTGGCTTACAGAGAGGCTCAACTGGGCATCTGATAATTGTACTCAAGGTCCCAGTGTTTCCTTTGTCATGGGCCTTAGTGGGCATCTACTATTTAATGACAAGGGTGGACTAGATGAGAACTTCCGTGAGAAGACAAATTTCATCTTTGTGCCGTAGTTCTGTTCATAGGCACAAGGAGACGCCTATTACTGTGTTAAAGAACCAAGAGGCCCCTGGCCTCTGTATACACCCAATATCTAGCCAACCATTCACATTATTTCTAACTTAGGTCAGACCTTCATCATCTTTTGATGATGCCCCAACTATAAGTCTTCCTCGGTTGTTTTCCTACATCATTTTGTCCTGTTTCCTTCTGTTAGAGGCATCATTCTTCCTCTATGCTTACTTCTGAAATGCAGATTCGATCATTTCCCTTCCTTGTTAAATTTTTTCCATGGGTAACTATTGTTCACAGGATAAAATCTAGCCACCTCAAAATAATATATAGATAAATTTCTTTGCAGCCATCTCCAGTTTCAAACCTCAGGTAATCTGGAACTCCCCACAGATTCCCATGTATTTCGGGGATTTCTCATACTTTTAAAAACACTGTATTTGTTTAGCTTGAAATGGCCTTCTGACATGTAAATACATCATTGTCTTCAAAGGTTTGTTTCATGTATCTATTATGAATAACATATACTACTGTCTATCAACATCTGAATCTGGCGCCATAGCACAATGATGGACAAGCAAAACAGATTTTCCTCCCAAAACATCTGGATTTCATGGAGAGAAAGGGGCACTTGTGTTTCCTATCCTAATCGATGCCTGTCCTTATGTGAAACCTGTTCCCTGATTCATTAGGCCCCACTCTGCCTGTCAACATGTCTACTCTTGCAGCTCTTTGTTTACGTGGATGTCAGATTATGCAGGAAAGAGCCATGCATGCTCATCTGGCATTCCTGCACTGGAGAAGCACCTGACACATGGTAGTTATTGAATAAATCCTTATAAGATAAAGGTGTAAGAACTCACTTAGTTTTACCAGTTCTAAGGCAGTGGAACACAAAATACCTGTCACAGATAGCAAAAAAGCAGTGCTCCATAGAAGAAGAATGGATGGAACTGGGCATTCCCCCAGAGAGTAGCTCTACAGTCAAGTGCAGCAAAAGGTATCAGCTGCTGTGAAAATGAAGGTTATGGCTACAAACAAGTGGAGGCTGCCCCACTAAACAGGATTTCCCACTGGACTCAACCCACAGGCCATCCCCATTTCATGCATATATTGGATTTGAGGTTCGGTTGTTGCTGGTACAGAGAAACAGATTTTTGTTTTTTAAAATTTAATCATGATTTAGAACTGTTGAAATATTTATCAAAATTCAACATGCCTTTTCCACATGACCGATCAGCAATTTTGTGCTAATGGGAAGCTGAAGCCAGACTAAGTGCCTATCACTAAGGAAATGGATTCATATAATACAGTACTTACATACTTCTAAATTATATGCAATGGGAAAAGGCATTGAACTTGATAAGCTTAAAATAGCATGGTTAGTCAAAATAGAGTAGAAAAATAGTAAAATAAAAAGAGAACAGGGATTTCAGGACAGAATTATTTATATTTTTAAAATGCATACACTCAAAATGGTATGCATTTTTATAAGTATATGAATGTGATTAAAGAACACATATATTCTTTAATATATATTCATATGTATGTATTTATATATTCAACATTAAGATGGTTGACTATAACTTGGTAAGGAATGGAGACACTGAGGCATAAGAGGGAAATTAAAAAATAATAATAAGACCAGAATCTCAAATTAAATCTGACGTGAGCTAACTTTCATCCTTCAAAAAAAAATTCCTTAGCCATGCTCCTGTAAGAAGCACAGGTACCTTACCCTTGGCTACGCCACCGAAGAAAACATCTCTCCCTCGCCGTCAATCACTGAAGTGAGTTACTGCCTTGTGGGTGCCTCCTAGGTGCCCTCTATCTCCATTACCCTATTCAAATAGCTTCCTGTGGGTACATTGGGGGCTCTCCTTTGTGCTGGAAGACCTTCCTGACTCCCATTCTGCTACAGACCTTGGTTGTACTGGCACAGTCTCCCCGGTCTGATTCTCTTCTGTGACTGCCTTTAAGCACTGTGGCTTATTAAGGGTGGAGTCTTGAGTCTTATTACGTGGTTCAGCCTGAAACAGAAAGTGAACACAATTCCTGTGTGTGGAGGCTACTGAACAAAAGTGCTAATGCTTCTTGATCTGGTGCTTGATATTACCGAACCCTGCCGCTGAAACCTTTCTTCTCTGAGCCATATGCAGTTCCTGTGTGTGTCAATATGATATCTTGCAATATGTCACTTCTATACGACATATCTACATTTCTTAGGGGGCAAAGTCAGAAAGTTCAAGAATGTAGGCTGAAAGGAAAAGGGTCTCGCGTTTTATCCCACTAGTACTGCCCATGAATTGTCCTGAATGAGCTTCTATACAAATAAAATGTTGTTGCTCTATCTGGAAACATCTTTCTATTTCCTGCTGTAAGCACCCCCACTATACTTTATCCTGGAATCTTTCCTAATAAAAATAAACAGAGAAGAAGCTCTTAAAGACAGAGTTCTGGATAAATCATGTCTGGCTAAAACAAGGCTGTCCTATGTAAGTGAATGATTGTGATTCAAGAGCCCGTAAGATATATGCCCATAAGACAACACAGCACTTGGGTTCTCATCAGAATAATGCAAAAAGCAGATAAAGGAAACATTGAATACTGATCATTTTCTGAGACCAGTTAACACATAAAGCAACTATGGAAAGAAGTACTTACCTCTGCTTCACAACTAGAAAGCCAGAGTTTAGCAAACGGAATGCATTTCACTTCCTGACACGAAATTAATAAAAAGAATAAGGATTTGAACTCAGGTCTAGTTTATTCTAAAGCCGCCTGTGTTCTCTGCAATGATAAAATTATCCCTAGTTGCTCAGTGATGACTGGGTTGGCCAGCACACCAAATACTGTTAGGCATGACTCCACTTCTATGAGTGCTACTAGAAAGTAGACACTGTTTCATCCACATGACACTTAAATCTAAGCAACAGGCTAATCAGGCTCTCATAAGATTATAGAGCAGAAAAGTGGCACAGCTGAAATCAAAACAAGATCTTGCTTTACCACAAACCTCTGATCTTACTGCTTTTCCATATGCCTTAATGAGTCTCAGAATAGATGACCCCATTATTCTTTCCATTCATTTTCTCTAAAATGTCTTGATCCCTGTGCTTGGGGGCATGAGCCTGGGATCCACGACATCTATTAAATGACTCTGCTCCAGATATTTACTGGTACTTTTTCTCTCGAGTTTCATTGAATTCCATTTACTTTATATTCTTTGCACTTGAAGAAGAGAAGGTGGAGTTTATGGTCTTCATCTCCTTTCTCATAACCAGGCCTGCAGATGACCACAGGAGAGACCAGGAAGAAATAGAGGATGCATGGTTTGTTCTGGGGTTGATGATAGCTGCAGGGAGAGTAAAGGGAACATCTATTTCTTCATACAACCTGCAAAATACAAATCACAGTGCATGAACACTAACTCTTAAGTAATTTGTGTATTGTGGGCACTTGAGGAATAAATATGAATAGAAAAAGTGCTTTGTAGTATTCTCCGAGGGTCACTAACTATGGATATGTCAGCATCAATCCAATGTCTAGGTGAGACAGTAGTATCCAGCCCTGGTGTCTGAAGTCTGGTCTTCATTTATTCTCATATGTCTTTTCCAAGTTGCATCTTCTTGGAGAACAATGGGAGAGTTTGGGGGACAACCTTATGTAGAAACGAAGAAAATGGTTGCATGAGTGGTATCATTTACCCCTTAATCCATCTTCTAATTTTTCGATGAAGCTTCAAATATTGTCACTAAAGGAACAAGATGAATTACAAAGACAATATTTTTGTGCTAAAAATATGCAAAGGATGAAACAATGCTGTTGAGTACACCTTGCAAGTTTGACACACAGGAGTGTATAATGGTCCACCGAACACTTCTCTTACTGGGGTTTAAAGTATTTTTACTACTTTAATGCTATATTATTTTAATGCTTTTTGCATGTAAATATCTTTGTGAGAATTTACTGTTACTTAGGAGAGTGTTCTAGAAGTGGATTGCTGAGTCAAAAGGCCTGATACTGATAGAAATACTCACTGGTAAACGTTTTTGAAACACAGGTTTTCAACCTCTATGATTTTGAAGTATTTTAAACACTTGGCAAATTGATTGCTATTAAACATGAAGCCAGGTATCTCCCATCCCCTACTTATGTCATTTAATTTTGTGTCTATGTACGGATGAGATCACCCTTATTAGCTATTTTAGATGCACGATTTCTATCTGATTTTGAGTGTTATGGTCTCAAATATAAAAATCAATCGTCCTCAATTTGGGGTCAAAAATAGGAATGTCTTCAGAACCTCTGACTGAATTATAGATGTGCTTCCCCAGGTCTTTCCTCTCCAGGTTGGAAAGAATGTGCTAATCGTGAACATGATGTATATTCAGTTCTGAGCCACTCCAGTACATTTATGAGTCATAGATTGCCCAGACGTCCTCAAAAATCAAGCTGCAGCTCCATTGATAATGTCAAATAACTTGATATTGAGGGTGATGGCTTTGAGGAATTATCATATTTCTGTGCACTTTGCTTCCATGCACCTGTTCAAACTGGCACAATTCTATGCCACAGCATGTTTTGGAGCAGACAGTCCACTCATAAGAACCAATAGATAAAATTGACCATGAAGGACCATGTGGGCCAGTCACATAACATCAGGGGAAGAATAGCAGGGTGGATTTGCGGCCTCCAAGGTTCAAAGCTGAGGGACAGGGTGGTGTCTCTGCAGTAGAGTTTCAAACAGGGCCTGGAAAGTAGTGGCAGGTGGAGCTGAGAGAGACACCAGCTGGCCAGAGCTGACAAGGAAGGAGAGTGGAAGCCGCAAGCTGGGGGCGGATGCTGTTTTTATGACATTTTCTTCAAGTGGTTTTGCTTTCTGTTCTAAGATTTTTGTTCTTTGATCCAACTCAGAATTTGTTTTTCCCGTTACTGATGATGTTATATGTCATATATTTGTTTATGCCTTTCCCCCCTTATGCCAGAAGGATTCTTACCTACTCCAAACACGGGGGAGTATTTGTGTATACATGCCTGGTTTCTTTATGAACAAGTGCCTGTCGCTCCGGGTTAATGCAAGAGGTGATCTGCATATCAATTATGAAGCAATGCTGGAGTCTAAAGCTGCTCTAGAGACCTCTTTGTGACAATAAGACATATGGCAGAATTATGCAGGTCTGAGTTAACTGTTTGTCCAAAAGAAGCCTCCTGCTACTGGTGAGCAACAGCCTAGCAGTGAGAAGATGTGGGTTCAAATTCTAGCTCAGCCACAACCCGCTTCCCAGCTCCCCACTTCCTTATCTATCAAATCAAGACTTTCAAACTCCAATCACTTCATTCTTCTACCTAGTCATGTCCACAAAGTGCATGCTCTGTGCAGCAGGAATTCAAGTCATCATTTGAAAACCTCCTTCCACTCCTATCCCACTCCATCCTCACACTGATGAGACCTCGCCAGAGTTCTCCCTAGACCTGAGCACTGAGTTTCTGTCCACATCCTCAATCTACCTTTTTCATTCTTTCCTGGAGCTATAGCTATGTGTTGGAGCTGGAGTGTACCCTCCTCTGACAGACCTAACAGAACCAAGGAGACAGGATGTGCTGTAGCTATAGTAAGCAGAGATCTTCAGAACATTTTTAGGTACTTTCTAGTTTTTGTGTGCCTGTGCCTCTTGCTCTACATGGTATGTACTGTGTTTAGTGGAACATTCCATTGTGACTCAGAATGCTTTCAGCAGATGGAGCTTTATCCTTGTGCAAACTGGAGTGTTGAAGAAAGAACAACAATATACAAGAACTGATGTTAGATGAACATTCATATTCTGGAAATTTCTACTTGGGTACCTTTTCTGACCCATCCCAACTCCAGGTTCTTCTTACAGAGAACTGGAAGAAGGAAGCCAAGCTTCTGATGAGTGAGCTGGAGGACTTCATTTGCCCTGGACTTCTGCTTTTCCAAATGGCAGACTCAGAGGAATAATAAGCTTTGACCTTGGTGAAGGAAGTCTAAAGTTTGTTATGGTTGGAGTAGAGGGAACAAGGAACCACATATAATCTAATATTCCCTTCTCCACAGTCAGATCATTATAGGGATGATGTTCATTTTCACTTTTCTGACTCTTCTGTGCTGCTGTTTGATATGTTCAAAACCCCAAGAATGCCCAGGGATATTCAATGCCCACTTTAAAATCTCATACATGAAAGAGTTTTTTTGGAACCTTCAGATGTGGTCACATGTTTGAGGCTAGCCTGGTCTACAGATAGAGTTCTAGGACAGCCAAGGCTACACAGGTAAACTCTAGGACAGCCAAGGCTACGCAGGTAAACCCTGTCTCAAAAAGCCAAAATAAATAGATAGATAGATAGATAGATAGATAGATAGATAATAAATAAGTATAAAAAACAAGAAGCAGATGTGGTCATTTGAAGACCAAAGTTGTACACAGAGAATCTGTTCCTAGCATGGCCATGGTGGAAGGCTTCTGTGCATCAGAAAAGGACCTCCATCCTTTTGGTTTGTGGCATTTTCTACTGTGGTTGCATGAATAACCATTAAAGAATACCAGCTGTAGGGGACTAGTGATTTCTGTTCTGGGTCTTTCTGGCTGATTCTGACTTTAGGCAAGTATTAGCTCACATGAAGATCTTCCAAGCCCTTCCAGGGAAGGTCTGCCTTAAGACAGACATTGCTTCCATTTATGGGCTTTTAAGCCAGTAGTAGGAGGAATAATCATTTTGCTTCTTTAACTGTGTTTCTCAGTAAGGATTGTAAGCCAGGACTTAAAATTGGAAAAATGACTAAATTCCACATGAGCAGAAGCACTAATGTATAAGGGTTGGGTATTGAAGCCAAAATGCTAGTGCAAGGGACCAGATGCATCTACATTCTTAGATTAATAAATCACCCTTAACACTGATGCCTTATCCTAATCCATGGTTTATATTTAAGAGACCTAGATTTTATTTCATCCATTAACCAGTGGTGATCACAAAGAAGGAATGGAGAGAGACAGAGAAAAATATAGAAAGATATATAAAGATAAAGAATAAGTAGGTAGTTAGATGAAGATATATAGGTAGATAGATGCATACATACATCTGTACATACATACATACATGATAAACAGAATGTCATCAACTGAAAAGTTATAGAGTTTCCTATGCCATAGGGTAAATGTCAATTTCTGAAGTTGACTTGGAGAATAAGTGGTAGCAATGTATCTGATTTTGTCTAAAACAATGGATGAATTCAATTGGTTGATTAAAAAAAAGCTCATGTTTTGATATCAAAGCAGGAAATAGAAATGGAAAATAGCAGGATAATGAAGCCTTAGAAAAAGGAAGGTGCCTTTGGCAAGGGTTGTGCTCCAGATACATTCAGGGTAGCAGTTAATTTCTAGAGGATAAAGAAAACAGATGTGCGTAGGAAACAGAAGTGTGCCTGGGCCTAACATTCTCAATGATGGAGTGAGTGGAGCAGAAATCATGGAAAGTAATAAGAACAAAATTAGTCTTGTACAGAGTGAGAGAGTCAGGGGCTGAGCAAGCAGATGTCGATGCTCTAAAGGTTAGTCTGGGACCAGAAAAGCTTTATGATGCTTATACTCAAAACGACAAGTAGAGACATTATTTAGGGCAACTCAACAACCCGCTTCTTAAACTCTCAGACAGTTGAGCCAAATGGTTACACATAGAAGAATGGCACTATAAGTAAAATGCACACCCAAGTTATGGAGTTGGAATTCAAGAAAAGGATGGTTATTATAGAGGAACCCTACAGATGTTGTCAAGGCAGGTCAACACTGGCCTGCTAGAAACCATTCCTGTGCGTGTGTTCAGTTCAGAAGGACAAAGGTCCAAGATCAGCTTGAACTGTGGATGGTTCTGGAAGCCCCACCTCTTCTTGACTGCATTGTACTCACTAGTTAAAATTCTAGAAAGCTCTTGAAAACAAATTCTCTTTTCAGTAAAATTGAATGAAAAGAAAAAAGAAACTAAACACTATGGCAAGAGGGTATAAAAGGAAAAGAACATTTAAGAAGAAAGATAATAATATGAAAAATTCCTCCAAAAATTTTAGTCATGAGTTTAGAAATTAGGAAAAATTGGACCATTAAAGTATGTGTTCCAAGAGGGGGAGGAGGAAGACAGTTGTTACCAACATCACATTCTTTTCTTGGGCTTCAAAAGATGCAAAGCTAGAGCTAAGGGGAAGTAATGCTCCAGAGTGAGACCTCAGAGGAGGCATCACAGCCCATGAAACTTTTAAGTCCAGCATTTCAGAGGTCATAGACTCTGCTAAGGATCCCTTTGCAGTGAGAGGCAGAAGACAGAGTGAGAGAGATGGAAGAGCAGAAGCCCTGTATCGAAGCAGTGGCAAGTTGTGCTGGATGACAGGCATTCTGGCTAATGATGACATGAGAACCAGAGTCTCCATAGAACTGCTAGAAGGTATGGACATACAGAAGGTATATATGTGATGGTTTGAAAGGAAAATGTCCCCTATAAGATCCTGTATTTGAACACTTGGCCCCAGTTGATGGACCTGTTTGGAGGGAGATTATAGAAGTTTCATGATGTGGAGCCTTGTTGGAGGAAGTACTTAACTGGGGTAGCTGCAAAGGTTTGTAGTCTCATTCTGTTTCCTGTGCTCCCTCTTGCTGCTTCCCATATGTGGATGTAATTTCCTGCTCCTGTCTCCACGCCCACCTATTGCCATTCCTTGCTTGCCATTATAGATTGTAGCCATCCCTCTGGAATCATAAGACAAAGTAAACTCTTTTCTAAAAGTTGCTTTTGATTGTGCACCTTATCAATCAGACAGAAGTATCCCAACAGCTACCATCAAAGAGCAGAGGCAGAGTGCACAGGAAAGTATGGCTCACCTGGAACTAACCTGACATATGTATTCTTCACTCTCAGCCAATGGATCTGGACACCTGGCATAACCTACCTGGCAACTGTAACCAGGATTTGTTGTCTTCTCTAAGATGTCCTGGAATTCTTTTGTATTCTTTGATGGCAGTGATTATCTCACTTGAATTAGAGATCAGACCCTAGGAACATATTTTTTTTTTCCAAGATAGCTAAATTGATGCTGGGGTGGGTGAAAGCTGGAGAAAGAGCAGCCTTGTGCTACTGTCCTTTTGTTAGCTCTTTAAACACTGTGATAAGACAACAGTTAGGTTTCAGTCAATAAGGAGTTCTTGAAGAAGCTGTGCCCATACCAGCCTAAGGCTGTCCACTCAGGAGCAAGCCCAGCAAGGCTAATGTCAGGGGATTCACATGTCTAAGTCACCTTCCTTTAAAGCTCCTTTTGTGACATTTAATCCCAGTGCAAAGTATCTGCAGATTCTATTGAACAAGCTGGGCTTACTAAAGGTTCTGGAGTGAATAATAGGGAGTGGCTAAGGAAGAGAAAGTGACTAGGGTTCAGGAAATCTTATGTTGGAGTGCTGTGGAATGTCTTTCTATATGCTGTAAATATGTGTTGCTCTGATTGGTTAACAAATAAAGTTGCATCGGCCTATGGTGGGGCAGGATGGAGCCAGGTGGGAAAATTCAAGAGAGATAGTGAAAAGAAAAAGGAGAGTAAGGGGAGATGACAAACTGACATCCAAGGAGCAACATGTAATGGGAGATGTCAAACCGCCATCCAAGGAGCAGCAAGATGCCAACAGACCAGTAATGCCATGGCCATGTGGCAGAACATAGATTAATAAAAATGGGTTAATTTAAGATGAAGGTGCTAACTAACAAGAAGCCTGTCATAGGCCATATAGTTGGTAATTAATATAAGCCTCTGAATGATTATTTTATAAGTGGCTGCAGGACCTCAGGGCCAGGTGGGACACAAGAAAACTTCCAACTACATTGGAGTCTTCTATGACAAAGGTTGACCTTCTGGAAAGAGTCCTACTAGGAAAAAAGGAGCAGGATTGAGGGTACCTGTGACATTTCTAGGGTCTCTATAGTGAGTGCTGTACAACCCCAGTTGGTTCATAGAAAACAAATTCCCAATGAGTGAAGAAATAAATCTGTTTCTCTGTTTCTGTCTCTGGCTTTGTCTCTCTCTGTGTCTCTCTGTCTCTGTATTCCTGTCTCTGTCTGCTTCTGTCTCTCTGTATCTCTGTTCTCTGTCTCTGTCTCTCTCTTCCTTCCTCTGCTCAAAGTTTTACTGCCTCCTGTCCTTCACTCTCAGTTTTTCTCCCCATGTATGTGGATAGATTTGTCTAGTTGAGGAAAATGGGCAGAGATGTGGTACATGCTGCTCTGAGAAAGAGGGTGGGGGGTTAATAAGCAACCACTGCTCCTCTACTTTGGATGACAAGTTCTTCCCAAAGGAATGCATACAGGAAGCCCAGGTACGCTTTCATGGGTAATCTTCATTCTCTGATCCTTTCTTTTCTCTATTCATATTGGTTACTTTTCTTGTTGCTGCAAGAAAATGCTCAGCAGAAGCAATTTAATAGAGAAAGACTTTAATTTGGTTCATGGTCTCAGAGAATTGCAGTCCCTTATGGTTGGGAAAGCCGGTGGGGAGGCTCCTGTCTCTGAGCTAATGCTAGCTTAGCAGCTCGACCAGGAAAAGAAGATGGGAGCAGAATCAGAGATAGACCACAACCCTCAAAGGTAAGCCCACAGAGACTCACCTCCGCTAGCTACTCTCTACTTCCTAGACAATGCCACCAGCTGCATAGCAAGTGTTCAAAACACGTGGACTTATGAGAGACATCTCACTTCAAACCATGCCAATCATAAAATTAAATTTTTCAAAAATCTTTCCCAGTCTGAGAACAGTTGTTAAGTAACTTGATGCTACGGATTATGCTCGGTGAGTCTTCGGGATAATGTAAGAATTTGTGGGATGTGAGTCTCGGGGGATGAGGCTGGTGTTGTTTGAGCCACCTGCTTCCACACCCACACTCTGCTTCTCTTTTCTCAGGACTTTAGAAACTTGGTGGTCAGATACACTGAGAGGTGTTCTGTCCTTACCTAAAATAATATAATGTCATAATTTAGCTATGGGTCATGCTCAGGGCATTGGGTTTAGTTTGCACTATCTGATATGAATCCTAAGAGGAGACACATTTTCTATGTCCATTTCAGAGATAAAGAAACTGGCTTAGACAAGTCACAGGACCTATCTGTGGTCACAGTCATAGCACACAGAGGCTCAATCCCAGCGCAATCAAACATAGAGATCCATACCTGTCTTCTCAGGGGTATTTTTTTTTGAAACACCTTTTGTCATTTGATAGAAGAGGGAAAGAAACTCTACATTTTCACCCCCAAACCAACCTTCATCAGATTTCAACAAATATGGAAAGAATGCCACTGTCAGAAATAGAAATCAGTGGAGAATCTCCCATGTTGTGGAGACTGCAACTGAACAGAAGCCTATATACGGTCAGAGGAATTCGAGCAAAACCTTCACAGAGCTCAATTTATTGATGTGCAGCAAGTGACTCCAGGAAAATAATTATACTGGGGCATGGAGACACACATGCAAGGTCGTTTCCTAAAACATCATTTGTAGGAGTGGGAAATAATGATTTAAACAACCCAAATAGCCACCCTCAGGAGGACTGGTTAGTGCATTAGAGTAAATATATCCGATGTGCTCCACTGTGCCATGTACAACAGTAACACAGATCTATGTGAATTAGCTTGGAAATCTGTTAGTTGACACTGGCGAGTTACAGGAGAGTATGCAGAGTAGCATCCATCTCTCTGAAAAATAAATACAAGAAAGAGAGTGAGGAGGGAGAGGGTTCATAGGGAAAAGCAAAGAGGATGCAGTAATCGGATCTTAGCAGGGCAGGGATCTATTTGTGGTGAAGAAGGGACCCTGAACCCAGGGAATGCAGATCTAACTCTCAGCTCTGTTACCTTGGATGTATTTCTGGGCCACTTCAACTCCCACTGCCTGTTCTTTTTTTAATTCTTTTTCTGTTTTGTTTTGTTTTTTTCTCTTTCCATTATCGTGTATGTGTGGTTTGCATGTATGCATTGTGTGGGCACATGTGTGGGGTGCATGGGTTCATGTATTAGCATGCATGTACAGGCCCAAGGTCAATGTCTGCATCTCTGTGGCCCTTCACCTTTGGGTCATTGAGGAAGAGTGTCTCTGTCAAGCCAAGAGTTCCCTAATATGATTAGTCTCAACAGCCAGCTTGCTGTATAACCTTCAAAGGCTGGAATTACAGGTAGGCCATAATGCCAACCTGGTGTTCATGTGGATTCTGGGGATCTGAACTCTGATTCTCATGCTTGAGTGGTGAAAGCTTTAACCAATGAACCATCACCCCAGCCCTTTTCTTATCTAAAAACAAACTTGTTCTTTCTTGGTGGTGTGGATTGGACCATTAAATGAGATGATAGATATGCAATCTCAGTCTAGAGTGGGGCATGTGCTGGGCAGTTGAAAATGGCATCTGTTTTGATACTTGTGGGGGTATTTCTATCATCTAGGGCAGTGTAAGTAACTTCCCTAAACTTAGTGGCTTCAAGAAACAACCATTTATTATGACTTGTGAATTCAGTAGGCTCCAGATTTGGGCAGGGTGTGGTTGACTCTTTGTTCTCTGAGGCATCCCCTGAGTCATTTGGGGAACTTGGTCCTGAAGCATCCAGATTGCTTTGCTCACATCTCCATCACTGGTGGCTGGAGGGTTAAGCTCAGCCTGTACTCTGAATTAGAGTAGCAATGATTGGACTTCCCAGGGGGGTAGCTTCAGAGCCACTGGCTTTTCTACCCAAGGACTGACTTCCTGTGGATTGAATGTCTCAAGAGAAACCAACGGAAGATGTCTGGTCTTTAATGAATCCACACAAGCCACATAACACCACATTGACCACATCCTTGGAGGAGGCAATAATGAGTGCTTCCAGACTCCCCAGGCAACAAGAACATCAGGGTCTACTGTAGGTAAGCAAGGAGATATAAAATATCATTGTTGCCACCTTTGGAAATTATAATCTCCCACAGATCCTACATCCATGCATTTTACTATTTCACAGTTATAAGTTGTTTGTGTATATCCCAGGATGCTTCTCCTTAGACAGAGACATAGCCACACTTTATATAACTGAACACATGAGCACACAGAGACCCAGAGACATGGACAAAAATACACATACATTCTGTGACTGAATCACGGCTGCTGAGGAGGCAGACCTGCCTGCTTCATGTGAAGTCTAAAGTGTTTGTGCAAAAAAGCTCTGGAAAGAGAACGGAGACGCTCACTGCTGTATATATAGAGTAGGTTCTGCCCTTTACAATAAGATGATGCATTTCATTTTGCTTCCCCTGTTGCCATGGTATCTGTCACTTTATTTATAACTGTGTCTCTTCAGTCGTATCCATGTACTTGAGAGGCTCTTCTGTTCAAAGTAATAACATGCAAGTATGGGGGTGGGGTGTGCAGCGGGGAGAGATCCGGGTGTGTGTCCTCTTTCTCTGCCCTCCCTGAGCTGTCTCAATTGCTCTCCAACACCCTCCCAACAAAGGGATCTTTTATGCATGTTGTCCCCTTTACCTGGCCATGCATGTCAGAACTGAGGTCTGACCTGAGCTCTCTATGACCTCAAGAATTGTGTGACTCTGGGCAAGCTGCTCAGCCTGTTCGAGATCACTTTTCCTCCCTAGTACCTTTATAAAAACAAGAAGGCTAAAGAGGAACTTAACTGATATCCCTTCCCAATCTACAATGCTCTGTGGATGCTTTATGTACCCTCACATGCTGGCTTCCTCTGCTATTTGTCCTCTTAAATGTCACCTCCTCCCGAGGAGGCTTTGTTTATTCACCCACCTCCAGTAGATCTTGGTGCTGTGGTCATCCCTCACAGCCTTAGATCTAATCCCTTTGTTAT
>CABHPH010154908.1:0-18083 GCA_902168325.1 Peromyscus nudipes
GAATAAAATCTTACATTAAGCGCTAGAAGAAGCCTGAGCATTGGTTTGATGTTGGCGCTGGTGATCATCTGGAGAGCACACTCTTGCAGCGTGTGCTGTGGCATATGCTGCGATATATGTATCTTTTAATGCCTTAATGTATTATGGCCTGTTGTAATTGAATGTCTATAAAGTAGCAGTTAAAGGGTTTTATAGACCTTGGAAGCGATCAGAATTCTCTAGCGCCCTCTTGTGGTAAAATGCAATAACGCTCCGAGCTTTCCTGGATTTGTTCTGCCCCGTTTTAGGGTAAGGAATGACTATGATTTATAAGTTTTCAACACTGAATATGAGGACTGGTTAAAAGAATTTAAAATTTTGCATACACACATGTGAATATTCATACTGAAAATATTTCTTTTTTTAAAATATTTCTTTTCTTGTGAATGCTTTAAAACTCAAAAAGTATTCATTTCAGTGCATTCTATTACGTAAGTTAGGGGGGAGACATACAAAACCAACTGTAATCATGAGAGTTTTATATTCCTCAGTGATACATGAGGGAAGCCTTGGACATGATTTTTAAATTCACTTTACAGGTATTTTTCCATGTCAGTTTTAAAGGGAGCAGTTAGCATAGTCCTAACATATATTTAATATCTACATTTTCTATCACATATTAAATTTATCATTTTTAGGTTATAACTGTCATATGATTTCCTCAGTAGACACATTTTGGATGTTTATAAAGTCTTAGTAAATGGCAGGCAGTTCAAGGGCAGGTGTGGATTTCTATGGGCAGCACGAAATTATATTTGTTTCAGAAGACACCAGTGAAAGTAGACACGGATCTGAGGCTTGTTTGATTTTGTGACACTTTTTAAGCCCTTTCTGGGGACGCTCAGAAACTTGAGAAGTGGTGAGCACAAGTTCCTTCTATGCTCGGGTCACTTTCTAATGGAAAGATGGGAAATTCTAGAAGGAAATTGGAGGACACACTTTGTTGTAACATCAAGTACTGGCCCACGTTCCAGGAAAGAACATTAGCTGTAGATACCACAAGGAACTGACAGAGAAGAATGGCTTAGGCAGAGCAGGCTGGAAGGAGTTGGTCACTGGTAAAAATGAGTGGGAACATTGTGACTAATTTTTCTTTTTGCTCCCACCAAGAGATGATAATTATTTTTCAAAGATATAGAAATCAATTCACTCTTATTAAATAGTGCACTTCTCCTTTAGAATATGTGAATAAAAATCTGATTTTGATTACTTGGCTTTTCGTTTTGTTTCTTAGACTGATATTTCTAGGAGCGCTGGAGAATAAAACTGAACAAACCCAGAAAAAGTCACTGGTAGCAAAGTACTTATGGTTATTCATAGTAATAATCTCATTTTCACACTTTGAAAAACAGTAAGTTGATATCACATTTTGGAGGTTTCGTAATAATCAGGTCAGTTGACCTTCTTTACTACTGACTCTATGATCTGTGCCAAGTTTCTTGGGTTCCTCCTGGGCCTGATTTCTTTTTCGTGTGAAACAGTTAAATTGTTTTATAAGAACTTGAAGATTCCTACCTGAGCAGGAGGCAGACAGTAGCCTTGTTTACACCTGTGGCATTTGCTACAGTGTCCATTTTGGTCGGTTTGGCCATCAAAAATGGTCGCTGCTCTTACATATACATCCCCTGGCTTCTGGTTTTAAGTCGCATATAAATATTTCCACAATGCTCCCTAAAATGTAGTGTATCCTTTCTTCTGAAAAAAGATTCATTCTAGAATACTTATTTTTTTTAAGCAAAATTTATTAATCACCTTAAGGTTTTACATTCTTTCTTTTAGCATTAAAATTAGGGAGAATAAAATACCAGTTTCTTGGAGCATCATAATGAAGACCAGTATAATACAGAAATTCTTGGCAAAAGTTTGCCTCACACAGCAATGAGGAGGTGTTGGGGTCTGCTGAGGTGTACTGGCCGACATTGACCGAATATATATATATATGTAACTATGCCTGAGTTCTCGCTGGGCATCTTATTCTAAATAACTATTCCATGCTCTAACATAGTGTTGAATCGGAAAGTTAGGCAGCCTGTGTCCCTCTTTGCATTCTCTGCTGTCCGTACAAATGCCTCCGGCTACAGACCCAGAGAACTTCCTGAATGTTCCCAAGGAAGGCTAGGAAAACGCAAGAAACTTCTTATGTAGAATCCGCTGTACTTTGCCTCCTCAAAACTAATGGATTTATTTAAATTTGATGATATTCTGTTTTAAGTGCTTTTCCCCTTAATTTGGATCCATTAAAATTCTCTTATTTATTTGGAAATGAGATACATTAAAGGACACTGAGCAGGGAAAAAATCTCTTTTTATGGCATTTGTATTTATTTCTTAAATAAAAACTCAAATGGTAGTGTGATTTCCTAACTGCAGATATATTGATTCGTTCGGATATATTTTATTAAACATTAAGAGACATGCATCTAGCTTCTTCTGAGACATTTTCAGTTGTAAAGAGCTAGCTTTGTCTAATTGTCTAACTTGTCTAATTTTGGGAGAGAAAGGTATAAGCAAGACTAATGATGTTGCCTCTCAGATACAAGAGAATTTGTGACAGGTAGCAGAAAAATCGTCATTAACTTCAGTTCAGTTAGGACTTAGCTGCTCCACTAAACATTTGGAAAATCCAAATGGCTGCAAACTTGTGAAGACACGTCACTTACGAACTCTTAGGGGGTTACATTTTTATATCCCCTGCTAACTGCCTTTTCCCATTTTTTTTTTTTTACTGCTTCTTGTGCTCTGAATTTCTTTCTTAAATTCTTACATTTTCCTTCTGATTTTTGCTTTTAAGAAGTTAGATCATAGAAACAACTGGAATTGTAGCAGCAGTGATTGGGTCATTTCTGGCACTCGGGTATGGAATTGTGGCCATTCTGCAGTTCAGGCGTGATCGCTCCGGTGGGAGATCCTGCATGTTGACATGTTGATGATTGCACCAGGAGTCACTGTGTCGCTGTAGAGACCCTGGGCTAACATCACACAAGCAACAAGCTAGATAAGAAGTTTCACAACTTTAAGTTTACTTTTCTTATATAGAATAGGCAAGAAATTGACTTCGGTCTGACTTAGAATGTTCTTCAGCCTCATGCCCAAGCTATCGCTCATAATAATTCTAACATATTATGTTTTTCAGTTTAAGTGATATAGGAGCATGCCAGGTATGATTTTCAATATATGACAAAAGTATAAAATTAAGAAAAGATTCTGTGAAAATTTTGCACACTCTGCTAAATGAATTATTGAAATTCCAATAAAGATTTTTTTTTTACCTAAAAAGCAGCCTGGGTTTTATTTTTCCCTCAATCCCTTCAGTTCTCATAAACGTCTGCATGAAAGCTATATCTGTAGAGTTAGAAAAGGATATATCCTGTAATATTTACCCGATCAGGAAGATTTTTAAAATGTGGTGCCTTGATGTGAGATATTGACTGAGGTAGGCTGGCAGTTTTACTGGCCCAGCAGATGCGGCCAGTTCGCAGTAAATCCATGCGGTAAAAAATGCCTGAGAAATTTTTGATTAAGAAACTTTTACTATCCTTTTAAAATGAAATATACTGGCCATTTTTTTCAATGATAAAAGCAGATATTTTATGTTATTGTCTGTATCTGAGCTGCTGAAATGTATTTTAATAAGTTTGTTAGGTGAAAGTTCCTGGATTTCTGAGATGTTAACTTAAATGGTCAGCTCAAAGTTGAGCGAGTTCAGGGCGCATGTAAATAGGAATGATACATGTCAGACTGGTCAGCAGAAGTAACAATCAAATCTTACCTCTGAAATAAACACACGTCTGCTCACACACACCCATGACAATGAGCTGCATTAAGAGAAAAGTTTGTTATTAGCCTTTTATAAATGTTATTGGTGACCTAAAGCTGTAATAATATAAAAAAAAAGTTAAAATGAAAGAAAACTGTTTTAAGTAAGAAATTTAACATTTGGCATGTACTTTAAAACAGTAGAGCATTAGTGAAGCTGAAAACAGGATGTAGTGCTAAAAAAAACCCGCATTCCAAGCAACGTTTCTACTTAAGGGTCAGTTACAGCGGTGACTGATTTAGGATATAATGTAAGTTAAGTAGCAATCAAAACTATATCGGGAAGATGAGGTTAGAAATAATATTTGATATAGAGGCTCTTAATTCGAGTTTATGATTTAGGGACTGGTATGCAGCTCAACAGAAGATATGCATAGTATGTTCAAGGGCCTGGGTTCAAACCCCAGCCCTGAAACAAGAAGTTGGTCATTGACAAGGAGAGTTTGAAGATGGTCGTAACTGCTTTCTCAAAAAGCCATATGGTCAATGGAGCTAGTACGTCCTCCAGGAACATTTAATTAAGAAACACTATTAGTAAGCAGGGTGTGTATGTCCATACTTCTCAAATTTTGCTTAAAAGTTATGTCTAACCCTCTTAGAATTTTTCACATCTTATATAAATTTTATATACAACTTATATTTTATTTATAACTTATGTAACATTTTGACTTAATGAGTTAAGAGAGCATAGGTTAGAAGCAGATACATATCTCAAACTGGTTTCTGGTTGCTCTTGAGAAATAGTTATATGTCTATATACTTTACCAAATTAAATGCTATTTAAAAAAATCCACACTCTCCCAGTAACGAAAACTGCTTCTTAAGTCCCTGGGCCCCTGGGTTCTTCTCCTCACTTGCAGGAGAAGCCGCTGAAGCAGTCTGCATCATTCTTCACCCAGATAACGCCTTCCCTGCAGTTAATAGCTCCCTGTTCATCAAGGAAACAAATGTACCCAGAGGTGACGCCTTCTTCACCCACTGCTCTTTGTTCTAGGGTTCCCCAGACTGATCACATCAGCCTCAGTGCTGACAAATATCCCCCCAAACTTTAACACTATGTTAAGTTGAGTTATGAGGGTTTAAGGTTACACTTCTCTGGCTGAGGGTTGATTGTCTCTGAGAGATAAAGGAATTGTACTCAGTGATAACGGAATCTTTGCTGCGGGATGATCTGGGTTATTGAACTCACCGTTGTCTTTATTTGGCTACTTGGTCACTCTCTGGCTTTTTGTTTTTCTGGGGAGTTGCTGGCTACTAAATTGATGACTCACCTCTCTACCCCCACCTCCAGAGATATCTCAGAAAGACCCACAGCATTCTAGCAGCTGATGGAACAAGACAACTCACAAATAGTACAGCCATCTGAAGTGTGCTGATCTGGGGTGTGCTCACAACTGGAAGTAAGGGGGATCACCTCTTACTTGTCCTTTGGGGGACATGAGCATAGAAAAGTGACCAAGGCTTCAGGATGTTCCCCCTCTCTTCCCCAAGCCCTCAGACATCCTGTGCATATATTTAATTTCTAGTGTTGGGTTGTGTGTGTGTGTGTGTGTGTGTGTGTGTGTGTGTGTGCACATGTGTGCTTTTTTTTCCCTCAAGTTGTGACTTTTGAATTATGCTCTGGTGGCAGAAATTTCCAACTTGCTGCCCTGGCAAAATTTGAAGCTGCAGCCTTTGTTGGTGACAGTGATGGTGATGGTTTTTTATGCCAATCTCTGCAGTTGCATTCTATTGTATTACCCCATAAATGCCTCCTAGTAGTAAAAACTACTGAGGAATGGTAAATTAAAGCCTGCCTGATGAATTGTGAACATTCCGTTTTTCCTTCCATATCATATAAATTTAAGAGAACTATTATAAATAGAATTGATAATACCAGAGAGAAAAAACTTCAGTTTGGTGCGTTCCAGAGACACTAGAGAAAGCCCTATTTAGGAAGCAAATGTTTAAACAAATGCATCGAAACCCACTACAAAAGATTTATTAGCTCGACCTTCAGTATCAGTCACAGCAGCCACTTAGCACACGGCTTTCCTGCATGCATGGCGCTCTGGTAGGTGCATTAAGAGTGCCTGCTCTCTGTAATACATTTATTGAATGGCTACCATGTCCCCGACATGCATCACCTCTAAGCACTACTATGTACAGTGCAGGCATATGTTCCCATATCACAGATGGAGAAACTGAGCATCTGAGAGCTTGACTTGTCCAAGGTCCCCAGCTAAGGATGCAGGAGAGGCAATATTTGATACGTCTCTTTAGTTCTGAAGCCTATGGGTGTTCCAGTGTGCCACACTGCCTTGCAGGAAAGGATTACATCCCTTGCTTCTCCTCCAGACACTGAGCACCTGCTGAAAGGAAAACGCAGACATTCTGATGCACCCGGAGAAGGCAGTGCCATGTTAATAGGGTGGCCATTAATTAAGCATTTGCCCATTGCAGATGCAGTATTGGGCACTGAGGCTCCCTGTCCACCCTCATCCCATGCCCTGTCTTTTTCTACAGGATCAGATGTATCCCAGATTAGGTTCATACTTTCTATGTAGCCAAGGATGACCTTGAACCTCTGGTCCTCATACATCCAGCTCCAGAATGTTGGAACTGCAGGCTTACACCACCACAACTGATATATGCAGTGCTGGGAATCGAACCCAGGGCTTGCTGAATACTAGGCAAATACTCAGCCGACTGAGCTACATCCCTAGCCCCTTGAGACAGTTTTTTTAAGTCCAGTGTTCCAAATGGCATCTCATTTCAAAGCCCAGTCCTCTTTTTTTTTTTTTTTTTTTTGGTTTTTTTGAGACAGGGTTTCTCTGTGTAGCTTTGCGCCTTTCCTGGAACTCACTTGGTAGCCCAGGCTGGCCTCGAACTCACAGAGATCCGCCTGCCTCTGCCTCCCGAGTGCTGGGATTAAAGGCGTGCGCCACCACCGCCCGGCAACCAGTTCTCTTTTACTATAGTACATTGTCTCCTTAGACTTCAGAGAGAGGGGAAGGATGCTCTAGAATGGTACCATGCAATAAAACCTGCTGTAGAGATAGATGGAAGCACCCTTTACCGGCTGTAGTGGAGTATCCATCCCCAGATATAGCTGTCGACAAAAATAATCAAATTAATTTGATACTTTCATCTAAATCTCTCTTTGAGTAACCCCAAGTAGGCAGTGGTCTCACACTGGAGAGCAAGGCTGTAGGGAAATGGCTGTTACTTGACCAGTCAAGAGAACCTTCGACTGTCTGTATGTTAGAAACTGCCTGAAAGATGGACAGCATGAAAGCTTGGTGGGCAAGGGCGTGAAAGAAGAAAAACTCAGTCATAGGCTTTGATTGAGGAGGTCAGAGAAGCGCACTCGGTGAGCAGGCAGGAAGACCCTCAGGTCAATTGACGGGGGAAACCTAGAGAAGCCAGGATGTGGAGCAGGACGAGGGATGTGACCCGGCAGACAGTTTCAAAGACCAGCATTAGAATCCATAATTAATGGATTTGCACAGATCGAAAGGTAAACAAGAATCAGCATTTCTTTTTTATTCTCCCACTGTGAATCGTGACTCGACGTTTCGATGTGTCTGTGGAATGTAGAATCTCACAAGGCTCTCCCATCCTCTTCCATTGCTCCCAGAATGAGAGGCTTAGGACTGTGTGTTTCCCAGAACAGGCATGTCGTACGGTCCCCTGAAAGTATCCCATAAGTCTCACAGTCCATCTCCTTGCTCCTAGTAAGTGGCATATCTAATCTTTCTCAAGAGATAGATTCTCCAACACATTAAAATATTTTTTCATTATAGAAGTATTTAAGCCTCTGCTAATGAGTATGCTGTCACCAATTTGTACACTTTATAGCACTTCACAGTTTAAAAGTCTTGTTTGAAAGCATCACCCCATTTAACCCGCACCACGATCTTATGAGAGGGGTGACATCCTTGTTTCATGGGTGAGGTCACTAAGCCTGAGATCCGACTGCATACACATCATACATGCAGAAAGGCTGGAGCCTAGACAAGGGTCAGACAGTCACAGGGGCGGGTGTCTTGAGAATGTTCCCACTGTGGTTCTTGGCCTTCAATCCCAATGTAACTGTGGACATCACAGTGAGGCATATTAACCTTCATGGGTGGGCACCCATTCTCCAGATTCAGACACTGAGGCCAGTGAGTTATCAAGCCTCTGCATCCAACTACCGAGTTGGAAGAAGCATAGAACAGGGTGACCTGCTTGGAGGATACACTCCATGAAGGGCAGACAGAGCAATGCTGCCAGCCAAGCACCCCAGATCCCCAACAGATAAGTTATAAGAAAAAGAAAGAGATGGAGGACAACGTGTAGATTTGACGAGATTTTTACAACATAGTATATCTATTATTGGCTGAACTTTAAAAAAAAAAGAAAAAGAAAAAGAAAAAAGGAAAAAGCAAGCAGAATTAAGGCACAGATGTATGGGAACCCCAGTCTAAATTGTGATTAGTTTTTTTTGTTGTATTGTCATTTGGTCTTTTGAAATGTGTGTCTTTCTATACTGAAAAAAGGCATTTTCTATTGCATAATATTTAGTAATCACTTTGAAAAAAATCCTAAACATTAAAAAAGAGCAGTGGTTGTTCTTTAGTGCATTAGCCCAGCATCACTTTAATGCAGGAATTGAAATCCATGGATACCGATGATGAATCTATTTATTAAGGCGTTATATGGGGAATCAACTCATTGATACGAGATATGGCAATTTGAGTCACAGAGTCCCTGGAAGGCTGAGAACCTGTCCCATGCTGTTTCACGGCACCTGGCCCGGTCTTCACCATCCAAGAACGAGAGAGAAGGGTCCCACTTACGTGCTCCTCAGATCTTAAGCTAGCCAAGAGGCCATGTCCTAGGGGCTGGTATCCCAAGGTCATAGATGGAATGAATACCCACTACATCGATTCTAAATGACTACAAAATCTTTGCTATTCAGTTCTCTCCCTCCCTAACCCCCCCCCCCTCAAGTAACCCAGCCCAGGCCAACCTTAAACTCTAGGTAGCAAAGAATGGCCTTGAAGTTCTGAACCTCTTTCCCATCTCCCAAGAGCTGAGTGAGACTGAAGGCATGTGCTACCACACCACGTTTATGTGGCACTGGGGACTGAAGCCAGCGGGGCCTCACACATGCGCGCTAGGCCGGCACTCTACCAGCCGAGCATCACCCTGCCCTATTCAGTTTTCTTCTCACTTAAAATATTTCTTTGGAGGAAAAAAATAGACTTTGGATTGGAGACCTTTATAATAAGTTTTTAATAAGCCTTTATAATAACAAAGCAGTCTGTAAAGCTTGCTAGGACTCAGAATTCAAGTGCTGTAGTCACCAGAGCTAAGAATGATCTAGAAAAAAAAATAGTGGAGGGAAATGTTTCTGATGTCCTGCTGAGAATGCCAATCTATAGTCAACACAGAATGAAGAAAAACACTTAAAAATATTCCAGATTTAAGCATGGGCCAGACATGGTGGCGCACGCCTTTAATCCCAGCACTCGGGAGGCAGAGGCAGGTGGATCTCTGGGAGTTCGAGGCCAGCCTGGGCTACAGAGTGACTCTAAGCTAACCCGTGCTGCATAGAGACTGACTTGCATCAAAGGCGTGCACCTGAGTTGGGAACTCTAGAGTCAGAGTTAGAGAAACCACTTAACCAAAGTGAACCAAGTGAGGGACATTGGGACAACAGGGTACTGAGTCTACAGGGTCAGGGGACAGTATTCCAATGAGACAGTGGCAGACGCTCTGTTTTTAGTTCATTTCTGAGCTCTGGAAGATTGGCGAGCTGGAGCTGTTTGACCCAGAGAGCCTCCGATAGGTGAGGGAGGTCCCTTTTGTTTCTATTGTTTCTGTTCTTCTAGTTTTGAAACAAATGAACTCTTCAGCGTTTCACGAATCATATGGGACAGAAAGACTTTGACACATATTTTAATTAGTTTGGCATGCACTAAAACAGACAAATGCCTTTTCCTCTCCATTATCAGGACAGTTCTAGCAAGGAGCAAGATGTATGTAAAAGGCCATGCATCATGGGGTTGTTTATAATAAAGGTCATAGTCACACCTGCATTTTGCAACCTTGGAAAGGCCGCATGTGTTATCCGGTAAATATGACAAAACCACTTTTAAGTCTATCCCCTCCTCGCTTGTAACTTACAGCTCTGTGTCGTTTGCACGCAGCAATGATGCATACAGCGTGTATTTGACAGTGTGAAGGGTGTTTGGGTAAATTAATGAACAATTTCTCTTCCAAACTGAAAGCAACTTCCAGCAATCGCTTTCTGGCTTATAAGTGCATGGCAAAGCCTCCCCCTCCCTCCACCCCAGGGTTCTGAAATAGAAAGATCATAGTCGGAAAAGATACAACTTCTTCTGGCTTCCTTAAATGCTCCTAACAAATGTTTCCCTCGGATTAGAGATGTGCCTTGATTTACAATGATAGAATCGTGTCCCAACAAAGCCGGTACCAACTGGAAAACAAACAAACAAACATTTAAGAATCCATTTAATATACTGAATGTAGCGAGCACAGCCGAGTGACACTGGGCGCTGCTGAGTGTGGACTTTTCAAGCATCGTGATCACTGTGGTAGACTGCAGTTGCAGCTTGCTGAGCGTGGGAAAACAAGTCGTAGCTGGAGAGACGGCTCAGTAGGTGAGCATGAGGACCTGAGTTTGGATCCCCAGCATTCACATAAAAGCCTGATAGGCAACATGTCTGTGACTCAGCACTGGGGGTGGAACAGAGTCAGGCAAACCCCAGGGGCTTGCCATTTAGCCAGTCCAACTGAATCAATGAGCTCTATGTTCAGTGAGAGACCCTGCCTCAAAAACACAAGGTGGCTAGTAATACAGGAAAGAAAGTGATAGAAGAGGCACACACATGGGCCAGCACACCTACACACATGGCCCCACACGTGTGCACAAACCACACAAACACACACACACACACACACACACACACACCTCTTTAAAAAGCAAAAAAGTTTAAAAGTTATACTACATGACTTTAACCCAGAGAAAAGATTAAAAACTAAAATTTCTGAATGTGGGGGCTGGAACAACAACTCAATGGTTCAAAGCATTGGCTGCTCTTCCAGAGGACCTGGGTTCAATTCCCACCACCCACATGGCAGCTCACAACCGTCTGTTAACTCCAGGACCAAGGCATATGGTGCCCTCTTCTGGCCTGTGAGGGCACTGCATGCATAGGGTGCACAGGCGGATATGCAGGCGAAATACTCATATACATAAACTTTTTTTTTTTTGGACTGTGAACCATTTTTACATTCATGAAGTTGGACAGTTGTAAATTGAACCATCGTATATAATGGGTTCATCTGTATACTAAATTGTCCTAGATACTTATTTTTGTTTAGTATCTATGGGTTGGGTGTACACTGTATTAAGAATTAAAATCCAGTCTGGAGAGATGTCACAGCTGTTGAGAGCATTTACTGTCCCTGCAGAGGACCTGGATTTGATCCCCAGCACATAGTCAGGCAGCTCACAGCCACCTGTAACTCCAACTCTAGGGGATCTGGTGCCCTTTTCTGAACTCTGGTGGGCTCCTGAACTCACATGTGCGCATATCCCCACCCCCAAATACACATAATTAAAATAAATTCTTTGAAAAAAAAGAATTGAAATCCGAAGTCAGGCATGCAACATTTCTTTTGAAACAGTTCAGAAGTTCCAGTGCTAGCCCATGCAGGTATCCAGCAAACAGCAGTTGATGCCTAAAATGCGTCTGACACGGGCATGCTGGGGCAATAGCATCGCTAAGACATGATTCTTTCCTCCGTGAAGCACAGAGTACAGTTGGAAAGACAGCGTGTGAGTGAGCTGACTACTGACTCACAGGGCTCAACGTGAGATGAATAAATCATGCTGTGAGAGCATGGTGGGGTAACCACACTGGAGGGAAACCCAAGAAGGTGAGGATGCTTTGACTTACTCCTGGAAGGAGAAATGGAGATACATTGGGCTGGCCAGGATTGCATCAGGCTCAGTGTCAGGCAAAAGTGTAGGAAGTGGTCTCGGACCACACACGGACGTGGTGTGGCTTTTCCAGGGGGAAACGGAGAAAACGCAGAAAGAGCTCAAATGCTGATGCCCTTTAGACTTCATAAGTTGCTTCTTAGTGATGTGTTTTAAGGTTTGTTTGTGCGTGTGCAAGTGTGCACACCTACGTGCACACACACTTAGAGGCTAGAAGGGAGCATCGGGTCCCCCGCCCCACCCAGAGTTGGAGTTACACAGGCAGCCTCCCAAGATGAGTGCTGAGGACCTAACTTTGGTCCACTCGAAGAACAAACAGCAAGCACTCTTAATGCTGAGCCATCTCTCCAGACCGAGGAATGTGTTTTGAATATATGTGAATAAATATACACAAGGATCTTAAGGGTGTGCACTTCAGACATGCTTACAAAAAATGGGAAAAGGAAAATAGCGAAGGCACTACCATACAGGGAAGAATTTGTAACCACTAGAAGTGGTGTTTGTAGAAGAATATTACTTTAAAATTGCAGAAGGGAGGGATGGAGGGAGGGAGGGAGGGAGGGAGTGTTTTTTGGGTATGGAGTCTTGCTGTGTAGCCTGGAACTCATGACCCTCCCACCTCCACCTCTAGCTCTGAGATTGTGAGCATATGCCGCCATATTCTTCTTGTTGACTTTATTAAGTGTAAATATGTTGTAAGAGAGCACATATGGTGAGCATCAGTTCTTGAAATATACATCTCTGTATGGGTACAAAAAAATCCTACAATAAATATTAAAAAGAAAAAACCACTACACCAAAACCACTAAAATATTTGGCATACTTTTAGTTCAAATATGAGTTTTGTATTATCTTATGATTCAAAAACTGAAAGTTATTTCTTTTGGAAATCTTAGAAATGTGCACATCTTTCGAATCAGAAGTTTGGGGTTGGGGATATGTCCTAGGGAAGTACGCTAGTGCCGCTCTTAGAGCACCGAGGAACTGGCAACAGTCTAACTGCTTAATTATGTGGGATTGTTTTAATAAATTACAGGAAAGCCATGTGATGGAATGCCGTGCAGCCATTAAAAACCACGTTGTCAGTGGAGGACTCATTATTGTCATAGGAGAATGTTCGTGATATATGAAAGGCAAAAGGCAGGCTGCAAAGCAGGACTGTGCCAAAATGTTCATGGGTGGGGGTTTTCTGGGTTATAGGATTATGGAATATTTTTTATATGTATGTTTTTCTGTATTTTCTTAAGTTTGATGTTTTCAATGTGCTAATTAAAAAAAAAAGAAAAGAGGTCATGCTGGCCATGGACCATGGTGGTGCATGCATTTAATCCCAGGATTCAGAGGTAGAGACTGGCAGGTCTCTGTGAGTTTGAGACCATCTTGGACTACAAAGCAAGTTCCAGGTCAGCCGGGAATGCACAGGGAGATTCTGTCTCAAAAACAAAAACAAACCAACAATAATAACAAAAACCAGGAGAGGGGTCATTGGTAGCTTTCTGTTTTAAATGAGTGTACTACTGTAATGACAGTCAGTGTTGACTGATTCCTGCAGAATTGGGTCTACAATGCACGAGGATCCGTGAGGAGCAGCCAACAGGCACAGTGCATGCTTAGGAAAGACCCAGATGCTCCTAAAATGTACCCGCCCAGCTAGGCAGGCTTCCTTGTCCTGTCTGTGATGCGGAATTGGGGGTGAGACCACCTAGCATGGTAGGTCTGTTTGGAATCTGCCTGTTTCATGTTGTACCCTAGATTTCTCCTTTTTCTTCATCCCTCTCTCTTTTGTGAGGGCCTTCATGCCTGCCTCTGTTTTGTTTTGTTTGCAGTGCTGAGGATTGAACTCAGGGCCTTGAGCATGCTAGTCAAGTGCTCTACCCCTGAGCTGCACTCCCAGACATTGTATCTTTATGTCTGATTCAACTTTATGTTCCCCCTCTTTCAGCCTCCAGCATATGGCATGGTACTTTCACCTAGTACTCAGTAATGTTATTTGTTATCATCGTCATTATTAAAAGTGCATATTATTATCAACAGTCAAATTCACTAAATAATTTTGGGAATGAGGGGTTGGGGAGACGGGTCAGTTGGTGAAGTTCTTGCTTTGCAAGTGCAAGGGCTTGAGTTCCGTGTCCAGAGTCCATGTTAAAAAGCTGGGTGTGGAGGTGTCTGATTGTATCCTAGTGTGGGGGGACAGAGACAGGTAGACCCTGGGGCTTGGTGGCCAATCAGCCTTTCCTAGCCGTATCAGTGAGCTCCAAGTCAAGGAGAATCCCTGTCTCGAAGTGAATGGCATTCCTAAGCAATGACACCGAGCTGTCCTCTGGCCTCCACATACACATACACAACACACATGCCCTCACACAGTCACGTGCACCTACACATATGCATACAACATCTAAAATTAAATCGGTTTAAAGGTAAAGATACAAGGCTCTCCGTCATAAAGCCTGGAATTTTGTGCCCTATTAGTCCCAAGCTATTAAGCTAATGTCTTCAAAGATCACTTTCCCGTCACCTAAGAGGGAAACTAATTTTTTTCCCTCAGTTGAGTGTCCAGAATCCACTAAGTATAACACGGATTCTGTAAATAAAATATTTTACACACATTTACTGAAAACACATTAGCTCTACTGGAGTTCGTCGTCATTCTTCACCAAATCTTTGATGCTGTTTCCTGAGGCGTTTTTCGCAGTTTGCCCCAGTTAACGTGGCTTCTTTTTTTTTTTTTTTTTTTTCTGGCTTTGTTTTTATCATCACCTGAAAACTTTGCTAGTCCACTGTCTCTCCTCTCCCAGGTCCCGGCAGGCTCTGCCAACTTTCCTCAGAACCCATTCTCCCATGCTTCTTCCACACAGCACCCTGATTCTGTGTGCAGCTAACAACGGTTTCCTCCTTAGACAAGTTTACACAAAAGCGGTCGCAAAGCCCAGGTCCGGCCATCCAGCTGCGTCAGGTGATGTCACTGGAGAAAATTGTACTTTGCAAAACAGGAAAGCTGAGGAGACACTGAAGGGCTTCCTTGGGTAGAGTTAGAGGCTGGAGTATAAGGGCGACAGATGGGAACAGGAGACCGTGCTATGACAAAGGTCGGGAATGGAGTGTGAAGACGTTTAACCTTTATTAGAGCCCGGTGATGGCAGCGCACACCTTTAATCCCAGCACTTGGAAGGCAAGGCAGGCAGATCTCTGTGAGTTCAAGACCAGCCTGATCTACAGAGTGAGTTCCAAGACAGCCAGGGCTACATAGAGAAACACTGTCTCAATAATAATAATAATAATAATAATAATAATAATAATAATAATAATAACCATTATCATATAGACAGTAGGCAACTGTGAATTTCTTTGGTTTTAGTCATGGATTGACATGGTCAGGTCTGTGTTTTGGGTTGAAGGTGGGCTTAGAGACTAGCGTAAGGGCCATTGCCATGGTGTTGATGAACAGTGATAAGACCTTCTTCCTGTGTCCTTAGCAAGGGAGATGGAAGAGGACCAGAGAGAGAATTTTACCTTTGAAAATGATGAACCAGAAAGACAGCCTAGATACCAAAGACCATCGTGCGTTGTTATTCCTTAAGGGTCCTTTAAAATAGGTACGCCATCTCCATCTTCCATGGTCACATATTTATATTTAGGGGCATAAACTATTGACCCAGGTGATGTCTTGAGGGATCATCCTCTCTGCTTTTCAGGAAACAGCTGCTTCTGTGCTCCATCTGGGTTCTTGGTTCCCCAAGTGCCTTGTTTTTCCTGTTCCACATTCTGCTGTAGACGGTTGGGTTGCCTGGTAGTACCACACACCCTCAAAAAGGATAAACAGACTAAGAACTTCTAAAACCTCAGAAGCCCAGGTTCTCACTGTGGGGATGTTGTCCTCGGGAGAGCAGGTGGCTGTGCCAGAGACCCCGATTTCCACTAGAGAAAGAAAACAATTAATGACTTCCATAATCTCTGTCCCTGGCCAGAATGATAACAGCTAATGAGAATTTTGATGTCTATGTGAATTTTACCCACCACTGCCCTTTTACCCACTGTTATTGCTGATAACAAGAACTGCTCTACCCCCAATAAAGGCTTGCATTTTTTTTTTGGTTTGCATTTTTTTTCAAATCCATGTGTTTCCTTTGCCTGCCTCAGATTTTTAAGAGAACCTTACTGTACTGCAATAATTATAACTACTTTGAAGAGTTACAAAATTCAGGCCAGCTAACCAAACATTCTAAGTTTGCTGAACAATTAAGTATTTACCAGGTTACAGGTTTTCAAGGCAACCTTGTCTCTAGAATAGTAAACACTTGGACTTTCGAGAGGCTGCCGTGCTTATAAATAACAGTTTAATTTAAAGATAATATTATTGATTTATTGTAGCTTCCAGAATTGACTTAGAGGCTCCTTAAAGTACACAGAGAACCAATAAGATCATTTATTTACACTTTGGGGTTTTCCGGGTGACATGCTCTTGAATTATTTCCTGGTTATTTGTGCTTCACGGGAGAGCGTTTCTTGCTGTAATAGACACCCCTGACAGGAAGTGCATGCTCTTTTCCTTCTGGCTTTATTATCCTTCCTGGGTTGGCAGGTGTCTCATTTTAAAGAGTACCCTAGTCGTTCTGAGCCTCTGTTGTTCGCTCTGTCTGGTGATTACTAAAAGAACTACCATCATTTCGATCTTAAGTGTCCCCCGAAAGCTTTGCCCAATAAAGGCTTGTGCCCCAGCGTGGCGCAGCTGAGAGCCGTGGAACTCTTAGTAGTGAGGAGGCCTTTGGATCACCGGAAGTGTAAAGGGCACAATGGGACCTTAGCCGTGAGGCTCTGCTCTGCTCTGCTCTGCTCTGCTTCACACCGCAGCCATGGCAGTGGAGCCAACTGACCTTGGACTGAACCCTCTAACGCTGTGAGCCTAAGGTCCCCTCCACCGAGGAGAGCGAGTGTCGTGTGTGTGTCCCCCCCCCCCATGAGTACAGCTATATGAAGGACGCCAATGCTTCCGACTCCTGGGACCGGCAAGGCCTTCTTCTGGTCTGAGTCTGGATGTTAACTGAGTTGGCCTTTAAACTAAAAATAGAAAGTGCAAAAACTACTGACTGCAGCTTCTTTATTCAACCCATGATCGTGCCCCCCCCACCCCCCCACCCCCCCCACCCCCGGCCTCCCAGATCAGTAAGCAACCCAATTCCTCATCTATGTTATATATAACAAATGCGCTGAGGATCCAGGGTGCTGGTGCACCTCCATCTGCATGAATAGTGGCCCACCCAAGCCCAGGTTTAAGTTACTTGTGTCTGTCTTTTTTACTATTATTTTAAAAGATGTATTGATGTTATTATTTTATGCATATCAGCATTTTGCCTGCATGCATGCATGCATGGTGTACCATGTGTGTACCTGGTGCCCACAGAGGCGAGAAGGGGGCTTTTAATGCCCTGAAACTGGAGTAACAGACAGTTTGAGCCAGCATGTTGGTTCTGGGACTCAAACCTAGGTCCTCTGCCGGAGCAACAAGTGCTCTAACCACTGAGCCATCTCTCCAGCCCTGCCTCTCTTTCTTAATCTCCTGTCTCTCCCAGTTAGGTTTCCAGGACCCAGTCGCACAGGATGTGGCACCCGTCCCTCTTCCTGTTTATTTGTTTGTGACAGCCTCTCTCCCCAAAGCTGGCCTGGAATTTACTGTGTAGTCCAGGTTGGTTTCTAACCTATAGCAATCCTTCCACCTCGCTTCAGGCCTGAGCCACCGTGCCTTACTGACCTTTTCTCTTTATAAACTGGTTGTCTCTAGCACCTGTTACAGTAACAGAAAGCTAGCTGACTCCAGAACCATGGGCTCATTTGTTTATTGGCAGGTGATTTTCAGGAAGAGATATTTTAGGTACTCGGCCATCAGCTTTCTTACCATGCCATCCAGACTTTTATTTAAAAAGCAGAATCGCCAGGTGGTGGTGCACACCTTAATCCCAGCACCCAGGAGCCAGAGGCAGGTGGATCTCTGAGTTCAAGACCAGCCTGGTCTACAGAGCGAAATCCAGGACAGCCAGGGGCTACACAGAGAAACCCTATCTCAGAAAAAAAATAAAAGGCAGAATCATCTCAAAATCAGTATTTGTAATTTTCTTATTGTTATCCCAATCAAGTCGGGGAAGAGTGTAACATACTGTTGTTCGAAATCCTCTGATGGGGACATGATTGGCTTGTCATTATCTGCCCGATTGGGAGAAGGCTGCCTTATTCTTTCA